>JARK01001359.1:1970441-1986752 GCA_000688135.1 Ancylostoma ceylanicum | reverse complement strand
CTTGACCAGCAATGAATAGCGAATTTAGTGCCAAGGTTTGAACTCCTAAGCATGCGGTAATGGATCGAGACAGGCACATGTCCGAGATTAGTGCGATCGAACACGAATCTTGGAGATGGAGACGTTTCACCAAAGGTTCCATGAGAAAGAAAAAATTTCGTGCCACATGACTACATTTATGTGAACCCCAAGGAGGCAGGTATATTCAATGTTACCTTGTTCCATCGCATTCTCAAAACAATCAAGAAAAATTACTGCGAAAACTCAACCATAAAATTTAAACTCTCCAATGGAACATTCATTTTCACGAGACTGTATTCCTTTTTGAGAAGGTGACGCACTTCGCTAATTCCGCTACTTCGTAAGCAGAGTTCAGGGCCCACCTACCAGAATCTATCCGAAAATTCGAAACTGCGCTTCGGCGGAACGAGAACAATTACGAAATAAAGCTTAGGTCTGGTGTTTGTTCTCATGCGACAAAACTCCTTATAAAACTGGTAAATTTTAATAGGATGGCATGATGAAAAGTGGGTTGACCTTCGAGAGGTCTATATTTATTCGGTTTAAAATTTCATTGCAGTAGCTTTAGTGTAAGTGGTCTAGGCCGGAAACTTTTTGATACCCCTGTAGCTACAGTTAGCTATTTCACTCGAAAAAATGATAAAGTTGCTCTGAGAGACGCAAGCAGTCCTCTTTGATGAACTATGGGGGAGAGCATTTAGGAGAAACGGAGCGAAAACTGGCTTGACCATAGTTTCACTAAAATGGATGCGAGGTCATGCGAGCGAAGCGAGCATAAGGAAAGGTCTAGAAGTCCGGCGTTAGCCGGACGGCCAGACTGGTAATAATAATAATCTCTTTAACAAAACAACAGACCCGTAAACAACAGACATAGGAGAATAAATTCCATGTTCTCTTGTCGTAAAACCTGGGCATATTGTCGAGAATATTTCTTCAACTGTTTCGCCACGCAGGTTGTTATAAACACTTTTATTTGCCAACGTTTCGGCAACACGCCGTTTTCAAGGCCTGAAAGTGAGTCAATTTTCATGAATTTATGTTCTATACTACCAAACGCTTTCTCTGAACTGCATGCGAGGTCGGCTCACCCGAAGGCCGTTAAACGTGCTGTAATCTGCAACATGTTTAAAACAGCGGTAGCGGTATGTAGTGGTGAGGCAGAACGCCAAGAATCCACAAGACTGGCGTCAGTTATAGCGCGCGAAAACGGCTACATTCCAGGGTATCAACAACATCGTAGAGAACGCAATAGTGGCAAACCTGAAGAATATCACAGAAAACTTCCTCTGTGCATCCCCTTCATTTCGGATGAGATAAGTGACGCAATTAAGAAATGTTTTACCAGGGCACAACTGCAGAATGATGTTGTTCTTGTAAACATTCCGAATGACAACCTCAAACGGCAGTTGGTCCGTAACAGACTTTATGATAGAACATGTATCACGAAAGATTCCGTCATCTGCCCATACGGTAAAAATGGAGATTGTGCGAAAACAGGGTTTGTTTACCAAGTCGAATGCTTGAGCTGCCACGCGTTCTACATTGGCGAGACCGGTCGACCTCTTTATGTGCGAATGAATGAACATCTAGCGAGTAAAAGGAGGGAATGTTTGATAAAGCCACTCGGGAAACACAGACGCGATGATCACAGCGGGAACGATTTCGATGTAGCGTGCACGATTCTGGCTTATGAACCAGGAATCTCAGCAAGGAAAGCTCTCGAAGCATTTTGGGTTTCAGCACGAAACCCCAGAATAAATAATAGGAATGAGCACATATCGATAACCAGTGACTTGATGCCGTTCTTACCATTATGCCAACTATAAGATTGTCACTATGGTCATTCTGAGCAACGCTCATTTATCCGCTAGTGACAGTCGCGTAGTGCGGTGCGGATAACTTCTCCGCCTGTTGGTGGAACACTTGGTGAGTTTGTCTCCCACGTCTGATGTTCACTGTTAACTAGTCAGAATGAGTTGAATGCACAGTTCAGAGGAAGCGTTTGGTAGTATAGAACATAAATCCATGAAAATTGACTCACTTTCAGGCCTTGAAAACGGCGTGTTGCCGAAACATTGGCAAATAAAAGTGTTTATAACAACCTGCGTGGCGAAACAGTTGAAGAAATATTCTCGACAATATGCCCAGGTTTTACGACAAGAGAACATGGAATTTATTCTACTATGTCTGTTGTTTACGTGTCTGTTGTTCTGTTAAAGAGATTATTATTATTACCAGTCTGGCCGTCCGGTTAACGCCGGACTTCCAGACCTTTCCTTATGCTCGCTTCGCTCGCATGACCTCGCATCCATTTTAGTGAAACTATGGTCAAGCCAGTTTTCGCTCCGTTTCTCCTAAATGCTCTCCCCCATAATTCATTAAAGAGGACTGCTTGCGTCTCTCAGAGCAACTTTATCATTTTTTCGAGTGAAATAGCTAACTGTAGCTATATGTAACCGATTCAACTTTGAATGAACACGGGGAATGGTTTATCATACTCTGTGTGTTGTGAGTGATCCATTGATAACAATCGGCTTGAACATATAAAAAAGTAGGGTGCGGTGTGCTTAGAAACAAATGAGGGTAGAACACGCAGGAGGGGATTGTGCCGTCGAACAGCAGGTTGAACCCCCATTGCCTCGCCCACTTTTTGAGTTGAAGGAGAAAGTCTCGACGTTCTGCGAGAGCAGAACGTGCTGCTTACGCCCCCGACGTTCTGCAGTCTGCCGGGATCTTCCAGAGGTGCTGCAGTTCGCCGGATGTTCCAGACGTGCTGCAGTTCGCCGGTATCCTCCAGACGTGCTGCAGTTCGCCGGGATCTTTAGAACACATTCTGATCAACAACCTGACACTCATTCTTTATTTCCATCTAACCTCTCTGCCGCGGTGGTGAGTTTTTACGATTTCTAATTTGGGGGCGAGGGCAAAGCAACAATGGTGCGCCAAAGGCGGGAGGGGAACAGGTGCACTTCGGTGTCGCTACGACCCCGCCGCGGTGCGGCTCCCAATCGATACGATCCGCCCCGCAAGGCATTTTTGTCGTGTTTTTCGTTAAAAAATCGTTCTCTCGCGTTTCTTCCTTGCAGTTCCCGCTTTCTATCCATTTCTTTACACTTTTAGGATAGTGCACAGCAGTTTTCATTCCCTTTTGAATTGGTTGTGTCTACTTTTGCAAAATATTCCATATTTTTCTATTCCTTTTTATATTTTTCGCCCTAATTTGCTATTTTTTGCTGTTCTTCGCCTGTTTAAAGTTCCATTCTGTTGTTTTGATGTTGCGTTCATCGTTCGCCTCTCACATATCGCTGTTTCTTCGTTTATTTGCCCATGTTTTTGTTTCAGATAGATTTCCGATCGTGTCTACTAAGCGATGAACGAAGAGACAGCGACAGATAACAAAATGCAACTATAAACAAGCGATATCCTGAAAGTGTAAAGAAATGGATAGAAAGCGGGAACTGTAAGGAAGAAACGCGAGACAACGATTTTTTTAACGAAAAACACGGCAAAAATGCCTTGCGGGGCGGATCGTATCGATTGGGAGCCGCGCCGCGGCGGGGTCGTAGCGACACCGAAGTGCACCTGTTCCCCTCCCGCCTTTGGCGCACCATTGTTGCTTTGCCCTCGCCCCCAAATTAGAAATCGTAAAAACTCACCACCGCGGCAGAGAGGTTAGATGGAAATAAAGAATGAGTGTCAGGTTGTTGATCAGAATGTGTTCTAAAGATCCCGGCGAACTGCAGCACGTCTGGAGGATACCGGCGAACTGCAGCACGTCTGGAACATCCGGCGAACTGCAGCACCTCTGGAAGATCCCGGCAGACTGCAGAACGTCGGGGGCGTAAGCAGCACGTTCTGCTCTCGCAGAACGTCGAGACTTTCTCCTTCAACTCAAAAAGTGGGCGAGGCAATGGGGGTTCAACCTGCTGTTCGACGGCACAATTGTCTGAGTGAGGTCTTGACATGGCCATATCCACAAACTGTGTCAGGTATGCACCATTTGAGGTCTAATGCTCCTCACGTCACGGTAGGTCTATGCTGCCGGTTTGTCAGAGTCTCGGACACTCGCGCCGGCCGAGCGGCGCATGAATACCGGCCGAGCGGACACCGGAAAACCGGCCCGGCCGGTATTGGATGTGCCGCTCGGCCGAAGATCGCCCGCCACTCGGCCGGAACGCTCCACCTCACGTTAGCTTTGTTGTGTCTACAGACATTCTGAATTCGTTCCTAGCCATAGTACCTGTACGCATAGTATCTCTACGAGAACAAAAACCACCTATGCAAGAAATCAAAAGTTCTGTGTTTGATATTACTAGCTTCCGCGTCCTTCTTTTGCCGGGATCCGTACTTACCCCACCATCGTTCTTCGTTGATTGATAGTCCACTGCGTTACCCACTCGGCCATCCGTGCCTCTATGCAGAGACTCTACCACTCCAGTGATATCTTCATTTTCTATGAAAGCAGTGTTATTCACCGACGAATGGAACTACTTCTAGATTGCATCGCTATGTCCTCAGACAATTCCGAGGGGGAGGGGGTCGAAACCACGACAAATACCGTTTGGAAAAAGCGGGGCGAGGGTCATAACGAGCGTTCGATCCTTTCCGCCTGAGAATTATCCGGGTTCGGGCCGCTATAGCGCTGCAGAAATTGGACCTCTGATCCCTATCATCCCAAACGGCATCCGCCTCTAGGCCGCAATGAGGTCGCAACTCATGGTGGTTTGAGCCCTATCCGCTCAAACTAGGTAACCTGATTCCGCTACCACAACAGAAATTAGAAAAAAAAAACACAACAACACAAAAAACTTAAGATCTCTGGGTATGTTTCCATCTCCTTAACTCCATATGCATCATTCTTCACATCATAATAGGTTAAATTGTGTGAATGTCTACTCTCCAATTACTGTTGTTTACACCACCTTACTCATACATGTAATTTCTCATCAGGAATAGGAAAAAATCACTTTTTGCAGGGTCCATACATGTTTTCGCATCGTTAGCTTTCTCCAACCATCGAGGTGATTCAAACCAAGCTGGTCATTATCACGACTGATTGAGAGTCCGCTGTTTCATCCACTCAGAAATCCGTGCTGCTTGTCTCTTTCTCCCTGCTGATGCCTTTATTCTTTATCATCTACTGTCACCAATCAGGAGAATCAGCCGGAAGGCTACATTGGTGGACCGGCCCATCTATGATGGGTCATCGCCTGCCCCAAAATAAAGCGCAAAAAATATCTGCTTCATTTCTTTCTTCTTGCTTCGTTTCTGCTTCAATGATCAAGACCAATGTAACGTATTTTGTATGCTGCCAAGTCGCCCACGTCATTGCCGCGCAGGCTCTCGATCCCCGACCGCGTCGGTGAGCCAGTCGTTTCGGATAGACGGTAGCTAGCTTAGAAGGAACCACAGAATGGGTCCGCTTATCTGCATAAGAGTGTCGAATGCAGAAAGTGGGAGGGCAAGGAAGTTACCGAAGTAGTTGTTGCTCTGTACCAATTATAAACCTAGAATTGAGCTCAAGATTGTATTTGTTTCTCGTCCCCCGCCCATCCCACCACCCTCTTTGAGCCGAAGTATGTCGACGTTTAAGCCGCTTTGCTAGAGATGGTACTACGTTCCCCCATATCTCTTTGGTGCTTACTAAGTCCTGCTGGTCAATGACACGTGCTGCTTCCCCTGTGTATGGATACGTGGCTGAATGTCAAAGCTCAGTCTTGGCTCTGTTTAGGCAATGATTAAACGAGCTCTGCGCGATTTAACTGGCTGGCTGAGGCAAGGCCAAAACAATAGTACAGTGCAACAACTGGTCAGGCGAGATGGGATGCGGATGCGGCTAGAATGGAGAAGTTCGCAGTGACACGAGTGGATTTACCCGGAGCTGTTGCAGGAAGAGCATGCACTTTCAGACATTTTTGCATTAATTAGCAGCAACCGCTCACTCAATTCTTCGGTAGAAACATGGTCTCTTTTGCTCTGCGTTAAGATTGAGCTGCCGAGTTTATAAGCTGCAAATGAGGTCCAAAAATTGAGGCCGCCCACAAAAAGTGCCTTTTGCGGAAGGATGACAACGTGTCGAAAACAAAATTGGCTCCGAATCTGCAGTATTACTACGCCGATGTCGCTGTGTAACTATTACGGAATGCCTTTGGCCCGCATTTGCCGTCCTCAGGCTCGGCAACCCGTTACTTGCTAACAGCAAACTTGTTACATCCCGATACCCCAACACTTCTCACGAATTCATCTAATAGCAGCGAAAAAAGACGTGAAGAATTCAAACTAGCCACTCGCTGAAAACCAGTACAATCTCGCGCTTGGCGCGGACAGGCCGTCTCCCTAGATCCCCACTCCTGTAGAAGCCCATGCTCTGAAGATATAAGAATTATATGAGAGCAAGATCAGTTTTGGTCCTCAAATGAATGCCATAACGAGAAATCCGCGCGAATGAATACTAAAAATAGTAGGAGGCGGACGTGAATTCCTTGCAAAAACAGGGTCAAAATGCATGTTAGGGCTGTTTACGGTTCATTATTTTTAAGTGTTTAGATAGGAGAATGGAAGTTATTAAACCCACAAATCTCCACTCTTAAAATTCTAAGGAGAATTTCCCCCATTATAAAGTTTATGATGGTGATTTGCTTTGGTAAGCACGTTCGAGCCGTATCGTGTACTGGCGTATGTACATCAAATCTTGGATCTCATAACTATGGGAGGTGACCTTTCACAATCACTTTCATGTTTATCTGTTAGTCAAGCCTTGTACTCTGCGATGCACTGGTAAGTGATTCTTTTGCAGAATCTTACACGTTGACATTACATGCGCGTCTAGTTTACACGAAAATGTAATTGGGTGGTGGAAAAAAAATCTTGACTGATGACCTAGTTGTTGCTGAAGTACGTAGTGCAAAACACGAGATCAGTCGAGGAACGCGCATCGCAACCTTGTCTCCGTATTTTTGGACCACCCTGTAAGCGAACATGAGCAACCGAATGGCTACCAAGTGTTCTGCTAGGAGCCAGAGCCCCGCCCACTTTGCGGGTTGGAGGTGACATGCGCCTCCACTTTCGATCGGGGTTGGCTTCAATCCAGTGAATGTCTGACAAGGGAAGTGCACGACGATAACCAACGGGGATTGGAATGAACGATAAACTTTCGGAAACATTGTTCAAGATGATGGTAGTGTATGCGTATCAGTTTTGCCCAGTGGCATTGATGCGCTCAGGAGAGTTCGGTTTTGCACTGCCACGAGAGCCCATGTAGCGCTGGATTTCATGGAACGTTGATCAATCAAACCAACTGTGGTTACCGTGATTAGTTGTCCTATAGACTATGGAGTGTTATAAGACGCATTTTGGAAAGAAAAATTGAATTAGCCTGATGATGTAACCTTGAGCAAGGCATAGCTCCAATGGTTCGGTGGCCTTGTGGAGAACGCACCAGTCTACCACACGAAAAATCGAGGGTTTGGGTCTCGACAAAACACCGCTGAACAAAGTTGAACAACATAGGTTGCACTTAAATCCCAATCTCGAGGATTTCCGTAGGTGATGTAGCTTTTGATTTTTCTATGAGGTTTTTAGGTGCTGCTCTTTATTTCTTTTCGCCGTTTGCGTGCACGACTACAGTTATGCTGCTCAGAGCGTGTGCTCCGAAAAAAATATCATGGTGGGGAAGTCTGTAAATTACAAACGACTTTCCGAGCTGCACGAACAAGCCACTTCGTTTTCGGTGAGTCTCTCCCACATGGAAAGCGGAAGTATTTGTCGCGTAGGGTAGCTTCAGGACTCCAAAAATCGTTGACATCGGAAACAGGCCCGAGAACTACTTTGCCAGGTCAAAGAAACTAGTAGAATTTGGCCAATGTAGTTCGGGGCTTCTATTTCGTGTTTAGAGAGGATGCCATAGCTGAGAGAGCTGCTCGAGCATTTTTATTCAAATTCAGAAACGGTAGCTCCGAGCTGGACGGTGAAACTTCATCATTGATGGTCCATGCGAAATGCGTGGGCAGAACGAGCCGATAGGAAAGAGTCTCTATAGGACATAGATATTTGGTTTTGCGCTTTTGGACTACCATTCTTTCGCCTTATGAAATGTAGCAATTTTGAAAACAATTATCTTGTTGACATCAATGCTACATCATCAACGAAGCACCGACAAGGAAAGACGAAATTTTTGTAGATGGAGAAATGCGTTTTCAAATGTTGTGAGCAAACAGCAAGAGATGAAGGGAAAACAAATCTGATTATAGAAGCTAATGAAACCGAGTCGACAATCCATCACTTGGCTACTTTAGGCTACTTGTTGCGAAAAAGGAACTGCTTACGTGACATTATTCTATATTATTGAATATTTTACCGCCTCCCCTTCTTCTGCGGACCTCTTATTGGTGGGGAGGAGAAACGGCACTGTACGTACCGGAGTAGGACCACCACCGTTAATCATACGCTAGATCAACGTCGCTCCTCTAAAAATGTGGTCTCGAAACGGCTGTACAGGGACGGCAAACGTGCAGAAGCCGTGCAAAATTGATGCCGCACGGTAACTCTAGCATGCGTTACGATTTCCCAGCGTCAGGCCCAGCTTGACAAGTCAGCTGATGGAAAACCCAGTCACATAAAAACGAGAGGTTCTACAATCGATTCGACGCATGCTAGGACGTCACCCGGAAGTGGCATACAGGAGGCTCGCCCGACTGCGAAATGCAAAGATGCGAGGGCTACCGACGGAGGGAGAACGACCTCGGCTAAAGAGGATAGTTCGAGTTGGATCGTTGAATATAGGCACACTCAACGGCAAATCAAGAGAGCTGGCAGATTTAATGAAGAGAAGAAGAGTGGACATCTTGTGCTTGCAAGAGGCCAAGTGGAAAGGCGCGAAGGCGAAGGTGATTGGAGACGGGATAAAACTGTTTTGTAACCAACTGGAGACGAGGGGAAATGAAGTGGCCATTGCTGTTGGTGGTAATATCAGGGACTACGTCACGAACACCTAACGAGGATAAGCGGCAGGGTCATGGCAGTAAAAATTAGCGCCGATCAACTAAGGTGTACGGTAATCTAGGCCTATGCTCCACAGAAGGGTTGCGATGAAGATGTCAAAGATGAGTTCTATGATCACCTCGCGAACTCCATCAAAAGTGTACCGGGGAGACGACTATTTAGTAGTTGGCGGGGACTTCAATGGACTTTTAGGACAAGATAGAAGAGGATTAGAGAGAGTTCGTGGAGGAAATGGAGTCGGCATAAGGAACTTTGATGGAGAGAGGCTGACCGATTTGGCGGAAGTACACGATCTAGCCATAACTAGCACCTTCTTAGCGAAGAGACGATCCACGAAGATCACATACAGCAGTGGAGGACGAGAAACGGAGATAGACCACGTGCTGGTTAGACGTAGGTAGTTGGAAACAGTGAAGGATGTCAAAGCTATGCCAGGTGAAGATGTGGCGGGGCAGCATAGACCTGTACTAGCGGGCTTGGACATTCCGTTCCCCAGACGTTGCAGACCGGAGGCTAAGCCAAGGATAAGGTGGTGGAAACTCAATGCGCAGACAGCGAGACAACTTTGTGATGAGATCCTCAGCGAGGGACTACCAGATCCAAGTGAGGAAGTGGATCACGTTTGCAATAAATTGGCGCACACTGTCGTAAACTGCGCACTGCTGGTCTTGAGAGCTACTAAAGGAGAAGAAAAGGGGATGAAGCAGCACGAATGGAGAAAAATGAAGAGGAAGAGTGTCAAAGGGAAGAAGTCGGCATACATGAGGTGGCAGAAGACCAAGAAAAATGAGAATTTCGCGGAATATAAAAAGAGGAAGAGAGAAGCGGGAGCGGCTGTTGCGCACTCCTAGTGACAGAAAATGGATAGTCTGTACGAGAAGCTGGAATTCCCAGATGTTCCGACTCGCATGGGCCCGGCATAAGGCAACAACGGATATCGCAGAAGTCAGGTGTGCCAAATACGAAGACGGAACCACGCTTTTCAACCCAGCATCGGTTCGGGAAAGATGGAGAACGTACTTCATGACGCTGTACAATAAGGAGTTCGCAAGTCAGCCAAGAGAAGCAAGACTACCAATAGCAGGACTGATACTTAAATGGACGCCGGAAGAAGTCAGAACAACATTGAAGAAGATGAAGAAAGGAAAGGCTATAGGTCCTGACAACCTCCCTTCTGAAGTATGGAAAGTTCTAGGGAGAGATGGTCTCTTATGGCTCACTGGGTTTTTGAACAACATCGCAATGCAAGGATGCCAAGAGCATGGAGGGAGAGCATGGTCGTCCCGGTCTTCAAGAAGAACGCGCTGGAGTGCGGCAACTAACGCGGCATAAAACTGATCTGCCATACGATGAAGATATACGAGCGTCTGGTGGACAAGTGGTTGAGAGAAATGGTGGAAATTCCAAACGACCAGTTTGGTTTCGTGCCAGAGCCCTATTTTAATTGTACGTCAGATGATGGAAAAATATAGGGAGAAGGAAAAGGAAATCCACATCGCATTTCTTGATCTTGAAAAGACTCACGATAGGCTGCCAAGAACAGTGCTTTGGGATGTTATGAGAGAGTGCCTGGTGCCGGAACACTTGATTCGGTTTGGTCCAGGACATGTGCGATGGTTCAGTAGCCTTTGTCCGCACATCAACTGGAGACACATCAAGCTTTGTGGCGCCCACGGGATTGCATCAGGGATCGGCATTAAGCCCCTTTTTATTTATACTTGTTGACAGATACAGTGACGCAACAACTGTTAGAAGGGCCACCGTTCTCGCTCCTGTACGCTGACGATATCGCATTATTGGCCGACACGAGAAGTCAGCTGCAGCGTAAAGTTCAGATGTGGCAAGGCGGTTTGGCGAAGGCGGGTCTGAAATTGAAGAAGACGGAGATCATGAGCACTGGCAGAGATGTTGAACCTACTACCGATGTGAACGGCGTCGCGATTCGGCAGGTAAACAAATTCCGATATCTAGGAAGTATCCTGAATTCATAGCGACTAGAGGAACAACTGTACGATCAGTAAATATAAATAAGTATAATGATAAATATAAATATCTGTTGATATGGCAGTACAAGAAAGAATAACGTCTCCGTTGAACAAATGGAGGGAATCGACAGATATCTTGTGCGACAAGAGATGCTCGAACGCGCTAAAGGGCAAGGTTCATCGCACGGTAGTAAGGCCTGCTCTCATTTATGGAAGTGAATGCTGGCCACTAACTAAAGCTCTGAAAAGGAAATCGACTGTGGCAGAGATGCGCATGCTTCGATGGTGTTGTGGGCTAACTCGTCTTGACAAAGTACCAAACGAGGAGGTGCGAAGAAGAATGCAAACTGCATCGATCCAGGAGAAAGCGGCCAACAGGAGCCCCAAAAAGCGATGAGGGGACGTAATTAAAAAAGATCTAGAAGGTCTTCGAAGAAGGATGAAGGCGCCAAAGATCGCGCTTCTTGGCGGAGTAGAACCCATACAGCGGACGCTGCGACAGTGCGGGACAAACGCTAAGCATAAGAAGAAGATTGAATATTTTACCGCGGCAATCCTCTCCCAAAACAATGCAAGAGAGTGGTTGGGGCAACATCATGACTTATAATAAAGCGCTTACTCTGTGTAAGTTTGTGTGGAACGAAATTCCCTGATTGGCTAGTGATGTTGCTTATGTTGTCGTATATAAAAGGTAGGATACGGGTATGGTGAGGTTCAGAAAATGAAGAGGAGTTCTGCTGTATAAGGAAGTGCAGAGAAGCGGGTCCAATGCTTCGTAGAGGGTGGGCTGAGTCCCTAAAGTCGGGAAAGACCACCAGAAGGTTCCGACGCCGTGGTAGGGTTGCGCCCGTATGAGAGGTCGGCGCCGAAAGTGGGGGGAGACGGGTCCGCCGCTGTAATAGGGGTGTGCCGACGCCCAAAGTGGGGAGAGACGGGTCCACCGCTGTGATAAGGGTGTGCCGGCGCGCAAAGTGGGTGGAGACGGTTCTATCACTGTGATAAGGGTGGGCAAGGGTTGGGAACGCGTATAGACATGTCGGATGGTGGGATATGAGGGTGCCGGCGTCTAAAAATATGACATCGCTGCAAAGCGGGTCTACTTCTGGATTTGTGGATGAGCTTGAAAGTATGCGAGCGAAACGAGCATCAGTAGAAGTCTGAAGGTTCTTTTGATTATAATTATGGAATTTTGCAAGGTGATGGCTATGCGACCTCGCTTTTATCTTTCCTATTCTTGAGTAAGCAAGTGGAATTAGAGAAACACTAGTTCTGGCAATTTCTTCATTTGTAGGTTGATCCGTGCGAAGACTTTTATAAGTTCGCCTGTGAAAACTGGATTAAGAACCGCTCTTTTCCCGGGCAATCCTTTTTTGAACATTCGCGTAATATGTTCAAGGAAGCCATTAAAGGTGGGTCTCAGAGGAAACAATAAGATTTTGGTCTTGAGCTAATGGCTTGAGTCCGCGGTACCCGTGCCCAAACATGGTATTTGGAAAGGTAAGCTGCTCCAGTTGTTTTGCTTAGTCACACGTTCAAACACCAAAGAAATACACTAAAAATATGGAGAAGATACGAAGCCGACCGAATACAGTGTCGCAGAAGTGTCGAGAAGTGCAGAAAAACATAAGATAATTTACTAGTTATTATTTTATTTACTCTATGTAAATTTATTTTATTCGCTTTATTTATTTACTAGCTATTATTTTATTTATGGTGACGGTTTGAAATGTTCGCGGAAGGACTATCAAAAATTGAATCAAATATCAAAAATTGTGCTTTCAAAATTTCTTTATGCCATGGTTTTGTCGACTACTGCACAGATTCCTGCTGGAGGCGAACTCGAGACAAGCTGGGCCTTGTGCGAGAAGGGCTGAACTACGGATAACAAAGGTGCAACTTTAGATCACCTGCATAACCTGTACCCCGTTTTTCTTCATGTAGATTTCGCGAGTGTCGGTCATTCTTCCTTCTATCCCTCTCGCGGATCGTTTTTGCAACTTGACCTCTGCAAAATGACATTTTTGAGGGACACGAATTTACCGTGCACTAGTGAAGTATGGGAAGGGGAAGCCGGACCATCGCGTAGGTGATACTCCAGCTGCGCGCTCGTCGTTCCATAAAATCTAAATGCTAGCGACTCTCATGCAACGGTTTTCGTTGAGACGCATCACTTTTCGGGTCCATCTGATTTTACTCACTGGCCGTGAGTAGCAGAATCCCTGATTATCGGTCGTCAACTCATGGTCGATTTCAGGATCTCCTCCCTCACTTGCGTGAGACGGGTCAGTCTCATAGGTGGAATACCCTGAGAATGAGTCTCACCCAACCTTCACTTTTTTGGCCAACCCTGGGTGCATTATTTTCTAAAAACTGGAGAAGTGTTGAGGAAACATGATTAAGTGGTAGTGGTAGAGTAACAGTACTACTGGAAAAAAATATTCAGAGATTGGAGCTGAGGGGAATTTATTAATGAGAATCGACCCGAGAAAAAATGAATTTTTTTGAGTTTTCAACATTTATTTTCAGAAAAATCCGGAACCCGACTGCAAAACTCTAATGTGAGAACAAGTTAGCACAATATAGTGACTTCAAAGGAAAATTCACTTCATGCATAGATTGCATAATGTTATCAGAACTGCGTGCCAAATTTCTGAAAAAGTGCAGACGCGCAAAAGTAGGGCCCGCGCCGCGCCCCGTCTTGGGCGCAGAAGTAAACCTCTTTCAAATGTCAGGTTGCTGGGAAATAGAGGAAGATTCGCTCTTTCCAAAGATATCCAGACCTCCTTAATTGCTTTTGAACGCACGTCGAAATTTTTGTACCAAGCTGGGCTTTTTTCGAAGTTTGAGTGGATTTTTCAGGATTCATTGAAATCCTTTTCCGGATGTCAGGTTGCCAGCATGTTCAGCTGACGATTCTGCGTCGATTGATACCTGGAAGCAGGATGGAAGTTTGCTGGGAAGCTCGGAATGCCGGTTGGTGAGAACGCTATAACGGGCATTCTCATCGCCAAAACGAGGAAGTACAGAGAGTGAAGAGACGCAGACAAGGGCAAATGAGAACGCCCTTTATAGCGTTCTCACCAGTCGCCATTCCGAGCTTCCCAGCAAACTTCCATCCTGCTTCCAGGTATCAATCGACGCAGAATCGTCAGCTGAACATGCTGGCAACCTGACATCCGGAAAAGGATTTCAATGAATCCTGAAAAATCCACTCAAAGTTCGAAAAAAGCCCAACTTGGTACAAAAATTTCGATGTGCGTTCAAAAGCAATTAAGGAGGTTTGGATATCCTTGGAAAGAGCGAACCTTTCTCTATTTCCCAGCAACCTGACATTTAAAAAAGATTCACTTCTGCGCCCAAGACGGGGCGCGGCGCGAACCCTACTTATGTGCGTCTGCATTTTTTTCAGAAATTTGGCACGCAGTTCTGATAACATTATGCAAGCTATGCATGAAGTGAATTTTCGTTTAAAGTCAATATATTGTGCTTACTTGTTCTCATATTAGAGTTTTGCAGTCGGGTCCCGGATATTTCTGAAAATAAATGTTGAAAACTCAAAAAAATTCATTTTTCATTCAGTGACTTTCACTCAGCCAACCGCCATTTTTCTCCCCAACCTTCACTTTCACGGACCCGTTCTCACAACTATTCCACCTATGGTTAGTCTTCACATCACCACTTCTGCAGCCTTCGATGTCACTAGTTTCCAATCGCTAGAGTAATGCGACAGTGTTGCTCCTCATAAGACAATTGCTTCCTGTTCTGGTCGTGAAAGTTTTGTATTTGCCAGCGCCATTATGGGTTTCCTGTTTTGGAGGGTGAGAAGTTTCTTCAGATTTGATTTCTCAATCGGAAAAGATGTTCAAGCAGTAGGTGATCTATATCAGGAGTTTCACGGCCAACCGAAATCGTGATTGTGACATTGACATGCGCCGTTATTTGATTGTGCATCCATTCTAGCTTATGATGTTCACTATCCTTTCCATACAAAAATGCTGAAGCATGGGTGTGTATGTGGGTATGGAGAACTTTACCTCCAATTTGAACCGTAATCAAGTGTAATGACAAATGAATCCCTAAGCAGAGTAGATGCTCACACTGAATGATGTGTGTCCTACAGAAAATCACAACAAAATCACCACCTCATAATCACCCCCTTTGCCAGAGGGGTGTGTGACATCGGATGAAACAATGATGAAATTATTCCGGAAAAACTTCCCAACATCGTGGTGGAAATGACGCAAAAAACTCAAGAGGACAAAACTGGTGCTTGACCACCGAGAAGCGAACTCAACTAAGGGTATTTGAACACATGAAAAGGCTGCACTGGGGGGGGGGTGAACAAGGTGTCTTTGTTCCTTAATAAGGAGCGCCACTAAAATGAGCGAATATGCTGCATAGGGGTGCATAAAAAAGAACACGTCAATATGAATCCTGAAACTGGAAAACACCTGAGGTTACAGGGCAAAAACATGTAACTTGTTACCAGAACAGATTTCGAACAGAACAAGAACAGAATAGACTGTGAGAATAGGCTCCGAGGAAAAGACTTGACTTGGCCAGATCAACAGCAAATTGGCAAAAAAAAAAAACGATTCTGTATATCGATCACCACTGAAGTCACAGATGATGCGGAGCTTGAGAAGGTAGATTTTGTTATGATAATATGCCTTGTCAGTCTTTGCCACGCTACCAAGCTGAGCGGTCGACCACCCCTCCACCAGCTTCAACAAAATGCCATCTGTGTGGAGAGAAGACTCCGACCCAGCAAGCCGTCGGGTGGCGCGAGTCGTACGCCCACATATTCGACAGGTCGCCTTTATCCCCAAGTGCAAAAGAAGGGAGCGTGCAACACGGAGTTGGACACGGACGAATGGAAGTAAATTGCATACTGCTGAACTCTGCGCAAATGCAGATCGACTAGAATCGTTCCGTTGCGATATAGAGGTGTAATAAAGAATATGACTAATTTTTGAATCTCCTTTTGCGTTCAGTCAACGCTCTTCACTATAGAGTGCATGAAATGGAAAATCGAGGCAATCCTGAATAACTCTTGTGCTCCAAGCAGGCTTTGAATCAATCCATCCCACCTATCACACTGGAGTTGAATGATTGAGAATCCAATGTTTTGTAAACTCGGCCACATACACATGGACTATTCACCTTGGCATAGAATGAGCTCTTCACTCATGGAATAAATAGAGCCCCCCCTATAGTTGGCATCACTGTAGCCGTCATCTATTGTGTCTTAGAACTGTCGACGTCTATGGAGGATGGTGCCCCGGACTCCCCCCCCCCCCCCCCC
>JARK01001359.1:1957613-1970261 GCA_000688135.1 Ancylostoma ceylanicum | reverse complement strand
CCCCCCCCCCGCCCGGTAGTGTGTTGGCTTAGCATAGCAAACTTGTAGGGGAATTGCAAGAGGCCAGGCTGGCAGATCGGAATGAAAAATATCTCGCTTAAATCCTTGTTTGGCAAGGTCCTTCAGCATATATTTAATTTTTGCTCAGGGAGCTAAAAAAACATATGCCATCACACTGCTATATGCATTGCAACACCAGTACGGCAGCGACGGGGTGGCAAAGTGGTGAGGATGCTGGACTGTCAGGCAGAGGGTCGAAGGTTTGGATCCTGTCATCCTTCTTGCATTTCTGTTTTTTATTCCTTTTATGTTGTTGAAATTAAATTTAAAAGATTAGAACATGGAACCTATCATTATTGATGCACCAGCCATGAATAACTACACTACATTGAACGTAGTTTACTGATCGTACAGTTGTTCCTCTAGTCGCTATGAAATAGAAAATTTTCCATTCAAAACGAAACAGCATGCTGAGCGCCCATGTCTCTGCTCAAGAGAACCGCGCCGCGGTCCTGACCCTTGTCTGCGTACACTTGGAGTTCCCTGTAGGTGAAACAAAAACAAAATGTAAACATAAGAAAACTTCAACTTCAAGCGTCCAAAAAGTGACAATGACAAAATGAATAAAAAGTAATGCACCGTAGAACCGTGGGGAAGAAAACCGTATATTTGAGGCACTAAAAAGCCAAAAGATCTTCAAAAGTGAGTATGAGCACAATAAAAAATACCTGCAAGTGCAAAATAAGGTGTGAGCGGTTAGTGAACTGTACAAATGGAACACAAGAAAAAATTCCTATTCCTCTTGCTCTTCATTTTCGTCCTCGTCCTCGCCGGTCTTCTTCAGCTGACATCTGTATATTTCGCTGAACAGATGTAATAAAGTTTTGAGTGGGGCAGAGGTAACAAATATAACACTCACAGGGCCACCTGTATGCAGTGGAGGATTCCCGTCCGCGATCTTTCGAGTTCATCTTCTTCATCAAATAGGGCGGCTCCCCCCGCTTTCATCGTGTCGATCACGAAATCTGAAAGTTGCTTATGCACCGAACTGTGCGAACTGTTGAATTAGAACGAATTCAACTTACCGACGATAATCCTATAAGGCAGTTCAATGAAGTCGTTTGCGTGGGACCTTTTACGAGCCGTGACGTACATTCGATTTGGGAGGTCATAGGCCTGAAATTGTGGAAGTAGAATGATAATATACTGAGGAAAACGTAAAGTTCCTACCTTGGTGACGACATCTTTTACGAACTGTCGGAAAAAGTGGTGGGCATCCATCTCGTTCACGACCTTTGGGAACGTCTCGCTGTTTTGGAGCCCCAGATACACCTCGGCAAGACTGCAGCCTGAACAAAGGACTGGCCGACTTTTTATTGATTCTGGCCACGAGAAAGAAGCCACGTACCTGGACCGAAACGAGACTTGGGTATGGCGTACTCACCAGCGGCGGGTTTGTAATCCGGTGACCCGGAGTGGTCCGCATATATCCGCACTCGCCTCCTTCCTTCTTGTGTCAGTTGCCGCTGCAGGGAACTCGCAGTTTCCGCTGATCTCGTCAAAAGAGTAATTGAGACGTTGATCTGAATGGCCAATGGATATGGGTGGATCAAATTGGTGAGCAAGTGGAAATGAAGTCTACCTGGTGTGCCATCTCTATCTGCTGGTGGACCAGTGTTTCCAGATCACGCCGGCCAAGCTTATAATACTCGTTTGCGAGACCGATAAGACGGACCACGTCAATCGGGTCTCTTTTTCTACGCAGATATGATTGCTGGAACGCGCGAGCTTAGTGCACAAGTATACATGGTGCGCCATAAGTTCTTGCACAGCATATTTAGTATGCCACAGCCGCTGGATTCAACGTAATAGCATGACCTCTGCGGCGGTACTGAGCCAACCTAATAGCAACTCAAAACACCTATCAGATCAGGTATACGTCTCCATTTGCTTTTGTAATAACTCAAAGTTGAGAGAGTAGCGAGCACCTCGTGGCGCGCTGGTGTATCTGGTATAAAAGCTCTCGGAGCTTTACCTCAGCTCTATGCTACGAGTCCAAACTTGAGTATGACATAGCACTTGATTCGCTCTAAAACATAGTTGAGTAGGGCTATCCATCAGGATCAGATTGGCGTTGTAGAAGAGTTCGTTCGGAGCACGGGATTTCGGTTGTGCAGCATTCTGGGGGGCGCATATTGCACAGAGCAGGTTCTAAGCTTTACAGAAGCGTCATCTTAGCGCTGTTCAACTTGAATTGGAAACAGCAAGGTGTCTTCTCTCCAAAAATACTCTGCGAGTGGAATCCAGAGTAATTTTGATGTTGTGGTTCATAAAAAATTGAAAAAACTGCTGAAACTTGCCCTTTTCTTAAAAAAATTTCTGAAATCTCTGAAAGGAAGGGGAGATGAGATCCCAGTACATCCGGTGAATTCCTCGATGTCTCCTCCGTCTACTCCAGTGTTTCGGTGAGAAACGATTCGATTTGATCTGAGTAGTGCCTTCTGTTAGAAGAGACAGTGTCACCGCGCTCCAAACCGTGCCATGAGGTGCTCACTTTTCTCTCAAGTTTGAGTTACTACGGAAGCAGGCGGCGACATATTCCTGTTCTGATAGGTGATTTAGGTTGCTATTGAGTTGACTCATTTTCGCTATAGAGGACATGCCATTATGTTGAGTTCAACGGCTGTGGTGTTACCAAGTATGTTGTGCAAGAACTTATGGCGCACCTTGTAAATAGAAAAGAAAAGAAGTTAGAAAAGTATGAATAAGGTAATATTGTACTTCAGCACCACTAAAGTGCTGATCACGATTATCATTCTCCCTTTGCATGGTATCGTCAATGTTACTGATCATATCGTATCGAATAATGCCCTGTCGGCAGGGCCAAAAACCTAACGGAACCGAAAAAACGCCTGCAATGCTCCCATCCGCAACGAAATGCGCAGCAGAACTGCGCTAACTCACAAATCACCTTGATCACCTTGACTCCCGTTGATCGTCGGGTAAACCGAGCGGGCGCCAGCAATCCTTCCATTTGTCCCTCTCACGTGCCAGGGTGGTCCAATGCGTTCTGTCCGTTCGAGAGACACGAAGAGCATCATATCGTTCTTTGAAGGACTTCGTGAAGAAGTCTGACCATCGAGTCGGTGGTCTTCCTGTCGTGCGCTTTACGTTCCGCGGAGTCCAGTCGCTGACGGCTCAACGGTGATCATTTAGGCGCATCACGTGTCCGGCCCACCTGATCTTACTCGACTTGGCGTACACGGCAGCGTCCCTGATCTTCGACTGTTGACGAAGGGTGGAACTCCGTATTCCCGCTCTCACTTGCGTGAGGCGGGTCATTCCTAGCATCACCCTCTCGATGGAGCGTTCGATGACGCTGACCGCATTCTCATCCTGCTTACGTAACGCCCAGGTTTCCGAGGCGTAAGTCAAAGCAGGGAGAACCGTGGTGTTGAAGAGGTGGGCACGGAGCCTGATGTTCTTCGTCTTCTTCACTACGTCCTCGATGCTCTTGTAGGCTCCCCAAGCCGCTCGCTTCCTCCTGCCCAGCTCTGGAGCGAGGTCGTTCATCATGTTGACTTCCCGACCTAGATATACGTAGCTGGAGCATTCGGAGATGGTCGTTCCGTTGAGCGAGAATGGGGCATCCGGGACCCATCCGTTTCTCATGAACATCGTCTTCGTTAGATTCAGTTGGAGACCGATCTTTCCACACGCGTCGTCGAAGTCGGCCAGCATACGCTCCGCTTGACTGATGCTAGGTGTTATAAGGACGATGTCATCAGCGAAGCGAAGATGGTGTAGCAGCCGGCCGTCAACTCGCACTCCCATATTGTCCCATTCTAATCTTCGCATGACGTCCTCGAGGGTGGCGGTGAATAGTTTCGGCGACACAGTGTCGCCTTGTCGAACCCCTCTCCTGACGTCGATGGTGATGTCGTCGTAGAATGGCGAGATTCTGGTCGTGAAGTTGCTATAGAGCTCACGAAATATCCTGATGTATTGAGTCGGTACACCCTGGTTGCCCAGGGCTTCCAAGACTGCTTCTGTCTCAACGGTGTCGAAGGCTTTCTTCAAATCGATGAACGTGAGACAGAGAGGCATCTTGTACTCTCGTGATACTTCAATGAGCCTGGTGACGGTGTGTATATGGTCGATCGTACTGAATCCTTTCCGAAACCCTGCTTGCTCGCATGGCTGTCCTTCGTCTAGTGTTCTTTCAATCCTGTTGAGGATCACTCGCGTGAAGAGTTTGTAGACTACGGACAGTAGGCAGATAGGGCGATAATTGCCAATGTCCTGCGGGTCTCCCTTCTTGTACAGCAGCACGGTTCTGCTGGTCTTCCATTGGCTAGGTACCTTGCATTCCGACAGGTACCGCGTGAAGAGTCTAGCAAGTGTGTTCACAAGAGCTGTCGGTAGATTCTTCAGATGTTCGGGTCGGATCCTGTCGGGACCGGGCGCTGTACGATTCTTCACCGACTTGATGGCATGTCGGACTTCGGAAGGGAGAACCGACGGGATGACATATTCATCCTCCCTGAGATGGCATGGAGGGAGGTGGACATGGCTGTCGAAGAGGTCCGAGTAGAAGTCGTAGATGACCTTCTCCATTACCCTTCTGGATGATGTGATCGTTCCGTCTGGGCGTCGGAGGGCTGTCATCTTTGTCTTACGGTTGGCGAATTCTCGGCGGGTGTTGCGGATGCTTCTTCCTGCTTCTGCGGCTTCAGCCAACACTGCTGCTCGTCTCTCCTTGAGGTCTTCTTTTATCGCTTCTCTGCACCGTCTTGCGAGCTCGGACGTAAGCTGGTAGTTGCCTGCGGCTCTCGCTGCTCCACGCTGGCGTATCAGCTCGAGGGTCTCATGAGACAGTCGTCTCTTGGTGGTTCTCAAACCCTCGGCTTTCTTCGCACTATCACGGAGATGCTGAATGAGCCGTTCGTATTCCTCATCGATGTTGTCGACAACGGTATCTTCCCAAAAGCCGGCTAACGTAGTGAAGAGATCCCAGTTGATGGTTGGTTTGGGACTCCTCTTCTTGTACTTCGCGGCTTTCTCTCCTTTGCGCGAGAAGAAGAATCTTGCGCGAAGGAGGCGATGGTCTGATCCGGTGTAGAACTTCGGTACAACACCGACGTCGGTCAGGCAATACCTTCGGTTGACGATGATGTGGTCAATTTCATTATGGTACTCTCCACCGGGTGACTCCCACGTCCATCGTAGGGAGGTTGGCTTCTGGAATTGTGAGTTACCATGGATGGTCCTCGTCGTCATGATAAACTCGGACAGCCTCTCTCCCTGTTCGTTCCACTGTAGGCCGTGGGTACCGATGTGAAGTTCCTCAGGCGTTCTTCGAGGGCCAATCTTGGCGTTGAAGTCGCCAACGATGACCTTATAGAATGTGTGGTCTTCCCTGTAGAACTTCTCCAAGTCCATATAGAAGGCCTCGATCTCGTCTTCATCGTAGCTGGATGTTGGAGCGTAGGCGACGAAGACTGTCAGGGCCGGCATTGATCCACATCTCCTCAGTCGCAAACGTCCGATTCGGGTCGTTAGTTGTTCGAAAGAATCGATGTTCATGGCCAAGTTCGTGTTGACGAGGACACCAACTCCACCAACTCCTCTACTATCGCAGGTTCCAAGGAACAGTTCTTCTCCAGTATCGAAGGTGGCGTTCAGCGGTCGGTGTCTCCTCGTCTCGGTCAGTCCGATGACGTCGTACCTGATCTTCCTGGCCTGCACCATCAGATCCTCGATGGAAGCCTCCGATGCAAGTGTCCGTGCGTTGAAGGTACAGATCGTCATCATAGTCCTTCTCGTTTTAGGCAGCCTAGATAACCCCTCGAACCTCGTCCTCACTGGCGCTGCCGTACCAGTGACTCTTCCGAGGTTAGGGGAACACTCTTTAATATTGCTGTGTGTAGCTTGAAGAAATTGACCCACAGGGAATAGCTTGCTGGGCTCTATTCCCCCGTGGGGGCTGGGGTAGGGTTTCACCGGGGAGTTAGCCGGGCTCCCCGGGAGTGGACGATGGAGCTTATTTGTTGGAGGCGACTCCGAACCGCCTCCCTTGTACCTCCCAGTCACTTGAATGCAGGGCTTTTGATCGGATAGATGTGCAGGATACAATCCGCAGATACGCAAGCACACCCACGCACGCATGCATGAACATACTCACGCGCTGACAGAAAGTATAAATCGTTCCGATACTGCAGAAACAGGGAGTCCATCCCCTGAATCCACCCGCGTCTCAGGGCAGGTACAAGGTCGCGTTTGGTCCGCGATTAACCCCCTATCCGCCACCTGGGGACGCGCCACGTAGCCTTCNAGCAGATACGCAAGCACACCCACGCACGCATGCATGAACATACTCAGGCGCTGACAGAAAGTATAAATCGTTCCGATACTGCAGAAACAGGGAGTCCATCCCCTGAATCCACCCGCGTCTCAGGGCAGGTACAAGGTCGCGTTTGGTCCGCGATTAACCCCCTATCCGCCACCTGGGGACGCGCCACGTAGCCTTCGCGACTAACCGGCTGTGATCCCTCTATGAGGGAGATCCGTGGGACGTGGGATCGCTTCTCGGCCTTTTGGCTAAGATCAAAGTTTAGGAACTCACAAATGCTTTCGAAAAATGCCCAAATTCAGAACATTGCCCAGGGAAACAAGCATTGCAGGAGAGTGACTAGTATTTTCGCTTCACAGTGTGCTACAAAAAAATCTTTCAGAGAATCATTTCGTGCAGCGATTGCATCCCTATAAATCCTTCCTTTTGTTGATTTCTCTGCAAGTTCTTTCAGCTTGAAAGTTTCACAAAATTTTCGTTTTCAATACATAGATGAATCTCAACCTACTTTGTTTGTCACGGATACAATTTCAAGAGAAACCAACAATGTTAAACCTCTAATCAACTACTGCTGGAAGCTAGCAAGTTTACGTTTGCGCACTCGCGCATTTAACGTACTTCTTGAAATGTTACATGTTACTTATGCACTGTAAGAAACTAATTACGTATCCACTTAATAATCTAATGAGCTGGACTAACGGAAACGTCACAAATATTCAGTTTTTGTATTGATTTCTTGATATCTTTGAGGAAGAGGTTGGTGAAGTTGTCAATACACTCCGACGCCGATTCGTAATATTGGTTCCTAGTTAGTTTCGATTAGGTGCGTATAAAAGTTCCGGAGCAGTTGCTCCGGAATTTCAACACTTCATAACTCAGCTGCAGTTCAACATTTTCAGTCAATTCAAAAAAACATTGATATCTGTGTTGCGTTGCTAATATGGGACGAGTACATTTTTTCCAGAAACTTGGAACTTGACAGGTTTATACTCGAAAGAGTTGCACAAATGATCTTCGCGTTAGTTCTGGCCATCAAAGTTTCACAGCGTATGTAGAGCATCAGATGCTCAAAGAGGGGATACGCGGTTTGTATAGGGCAGTCTATAGAAGATTTTCAGAGAGTAGCGAGGGTTTGCTCACTTTTTGAGTAAATCGCTGGAGCCTAGATCCTTTGAGGACCTCCTCTTATTGAAGTACATGACCAATCCTCTTTCGGCAGAAAGATCGTTTCAAGAGCTGGTTGTTAAAATATTTGTAGATCTAATGTCTGCAGAGCTGTGGGTGTCGACGTTGGTGTTCTTCTCTCAGTTCACGCAAAATCCATCTATCTAAACTGTCTTACCATCGATTTCCTTCAAGTAACGGGACGTGGTTGGCCAATTTCCCCGTAATGTTCTGCGCACTCTGCATAGGGTCTGATTCAGGCTGCTCTTCCCGGACGTCTTTGACGTGAAGGATAGAACACATAACGCACACGCACACACACATTCAACGCCTCTGCGATGCTCAGATGAAGTTGAAGGCGTGGCGCATCACACTCTGACGGGATTGATCAACGCCGACCACTTTTATCCTTTATACAAAAAGTTCCACGAGTTTGTTGACGAAACACTAGTTTTATGTCTGAAACATAGTAACGTTGTACGCAAATCCTAGCTTAAAGAGGTGCAGGTAGCAGATGCTTCACGCTTCCAGCACACATGAAAACTCTTGCAGCATATCGTAACCATGAGGAACAGAACGACTCTAAACGGTGAACTACCAGTCCAATGCCCGCTAATGACTAATATCCCATTCAGTGTTTCCCGTCGAGCGAGCTGTCGCCGGGCGGCAACAGAAAGGGCGTGGCGAGAAGGCAAGTTGTTGCTGCAGAGCGACCGGCGAGTTTTGCTGCGGGTGACAGAAATGGTACGAGA
Organism: Ancylostoma ceylanicum; assembly: GCA_000688135.1. Classification (NCBI taxonomy): domain Eukaryota; kingdom Metazoa; phylum Nematoda; class Chromadorea; order Rhabditida; family Ancylostomatidae; genus Ancylostoma; species Ancylostoma ceylanicum. The sequence continues at coordinate 1,961,993 of JARK01001359.1, read as the reverse complement.
CATTTTTCGTCGCCGCTCGGTGGCAAAACAGTCGGAGTAAGCCCCTTAGCGTGATCTGTCGCAGCGTGCTCGCGTTGCGTAACAGCCCAGGTATCCTACGACGTGTGGGACTCGCTCGCCGGCAAAACTTTGAAAGGGGCTCACTAGGTTACTGCTTTATCCATTCGGCAATCCATTCCGATATCCACAACCCCTTTTAGTTCGTTAATGCATTCATTCTCCATAACCATCGGTAGATGCGGATCCGTCTTGAGTATGTAATGATTCAACGTAACCGATTTAGAACTAATGTGCGTTCGACTCTTCCCATCCTCCCATCACAGACATGAATGAAGAATAAAATTAATAAAAATTGTCAATTATATTAATTTGGTGCAAAAGCTTTGTTGGTACTTCTTCGTCTGCATTATTTTTCCACCACTTCACCGATTCTACAACCTTGGCAAGCGGCATAACTTCCATGAATACTAGAGACCACTACCCATTTTATGAAGACATCCTTGGCTCCCTATGTCTAGAATACGGAAAGCTGCGAAGCGAGACTGCAATTTTTGAGCCGGCATGTTTGGTGTCAGCTTTACGCGGTGTTGTTGTCTTGTAGCTCCTGTGGATGACCCACACAGCCTGTCCCCGGGTGCGGATTAAGCCCGCTTGGCTGACAATTCTCATGTGGGACATGCCCATCGCAAAGAACGGCGGAGCTGCCCGCCGTTGCAGCGTCACCTCTGTGGCGGTGGAATAAGCCCACAGTGGTCTCGGTTGCCGAGTCACTTGTCCCCTCTACTGAAGCGTGCGAAACCCGCTCCATCCTGCAAGCGTTGATTTAGAATACTCACCTTGAGCAAGTTCTTGAAATCGTGCCAAATGGTGGAAATGCCATACGCACTGCTCTTAAACAGGTTTCAAGTGCCCGGAGTTTTCTTTAACCCTCACGCGTCATAAAGGACAAAGGATAAAGTGGTCGGCGTTGATTTATCTCCTCACGAGGAATGCGCCACGCATTCGACTCCATCTAATCATCGTAGAGGCGTTGAATGCGTATGTTCTCTGTACAGTGACTTGCGGGGGCATCCGATGAGCCAACTCAGTGCTTCATCCTCCCAGACTCATCTGGTACCAATTTATCGACCCCGGAGGAAAGGACGGCTTGGTTGGCCGTGGGCGCGATCGAAACTTCGACCGTGTGCGTGCGCAGCGAGCTTCTTACCACTGTGCCACACGCGCCCCGCGCCTCTTACCACTGCGCCCACGCGTCATACAGGCAAAAATAGATTATTACGGAGAAAGGAATACTAGGCACTTGCGACCTTACGTCCGATCCAACTCCAAAAGACTATACCAGGGAAAACTAAGAGTTTATTACGACGAGCTTCTTATTAGGTGAGCAATGATAAGTGAGTGAGGTTAAATAAGTGAGATTTACCAGAATGAAATAAGGCAGGATAAATGAGACCAAATAAAGCGATTAAATAAGAGCTAGATATAAATTTATTTACAAGCACGTGACTGCGCGTGTGTTACGGTTGTTTACATAAGCGCAGGGAGCACAAAGAGTTAAAAATGGACCGAAGATCTGGACGGGGTTGCGCCTCACCCACGATTACCTAGCGCTCTAAAGCGGTGAGGGTTCCCCAAGGATAGAAACGGTGTTGGCACTAGGGCACGAGCACTGCTGAGTCAAGATTTCCCTCGCAGGAATGGACCTTGAAGAGCAATTTATACTAGGTGCGACTTGCGTGCGACTACTAGGCGCACGCATCCATTTGCGAAAGATTTTCGATGAAGACCGGTCAACGCGGCATGAAATTCTCAACAAAAGGAAAGCGCGGCCTTCGCGAGGCCGCAAGCGCGTGCGGTTGCGATGCGACTACTCCCTATTCTTTATCATATAGTCGCACGCGCGTCAGTCGCACGCATCCAGTATAAATTGCCCTTAACTTAACCTAGGGTACGCTCACCTACTAGGATGCAGAGTTCCCCCTTGTACTCAGGCTATGCCGGAGAAATCCGGTTATTTATCGCGGTTGTCGCTCGTAGAGTGGAATACGCCACTAGTAGAACGTCACCTAAACGTTCTCACTAGGTCTTGCTTAGATCCCCTTCGATTAGTCCTGCGTCCCCGGTCCACATATTTCGGAACGTCCGCTCACAACAGTGACGATGAGTCAGCTGAATTGAGATAGATTGGGCTAGTGATGCTGCGCGCGAGATTGGGCTAGTGATGCTGCGCGCACCGCTTATTTAGGCAAGGGTCACGTGATGCCATGCGCGGCAGCCGCGCACAGGACCTCGGGGCTTGCCATCTCTGAATGCCACCTTGTGCGCCCATCCAAATCATGGGAGACCACGAGAATGAACTAAATACTATAGAAACCCGAGAGATGGCAGACACATAGAGCGGGAGTATACAAAATAACACGAGAAACGCCACTTCAGCAGGTAGGTTAATACAACTGCATAACAAAGTCATTTATATGCACCATATATACACCTATTCCTACATTGGTGATTTCTTCTTGGGGAGCAAGAGAGTCTGAAAATGGGACAGGTGGCACCCATACCGCAAAATTCCACAAGAAGGTGATGAGTGATGAATGGTTTGCCAGCCAAGTTTCCGAAATTCAAGGCAAGTCCTGAAAGCAAATTTTGGCTGATATTCGTAGCACAAAAAATGGGCGTTTTCGCCTTGTCAGATGATAATACCATCTGGGCGGTCTCAGATAGCGTAGCTCGGTTGAGATCGTAAAACTACTGCGTTGGCGACGTCCAGGTCATGCGTTGACATACAGTGGCGGCCACATATTTAGCACACCCACGATTTTGGCCGACTGAATTTTTTGCATTTCTCAACCATATGATGAGCAATCAAAACCAAGTTCAAGTATGTGTTGAGCCACTATGAGGGCTTCCTTTCTGTTGCTTACCATGGGCACAGAGTCCGTTCAAACTGGATTAAAAAAATAAAAGTTCAATTTCGTCAGTTTTCCTGAATTCTGTGTAAAATTCGTGTATCTCGCTATGGAAAGAAATGAAGTGGTGAATCAGATTGAGCATGTTTTCCTTCAACATTTCCCTATAAACGCTTTTACCGGACTCTACGCACCGGCTGGAGCCAGGGACAGAAACAAATTTGTCGATTTCGTCAAAAATTTCATTTTTATGAATCTTGCTAATAAAGCAAGCCCCGGAATCTTCCTTTTAGTATCTGATTGTCTGTTAGCAACACAAATCGGAAAAAAATCCGCGGCTGGAAATGCCTGTTTTATCCTTGGAATCGCCGCGAATCTTTTTTTCACCATTTTTTCACTCATGTTGATTATTTTCGATTTCCGCTTAGGTGACAAACTGCGAAACCAGTATAGCAAAACACGCAATTATATCAAGTATAAAATCAGATTTTACCCAGATCCAATAAGGTCATCTAGGAGAGAAACTGAAACATTTCCAAAAGCACTGCATTTTTAGCTCTCAATGCACTCAATCCCATCCAGAAGAATTTCCTGGAGCAAGAAAGTTGAGGCGGGAAGGAGAATACGATGCCTTATCACATTCTCGAGTATTGTCCTGATAGCTCATTCCAGTACTAAAATACAGATTTTATATTTTCATCAGTTGATCACCCAAAATTGGCAGCGTGCTAAATAAGTGGCCGCCACTGTAGCTATGGGTGAACAAAGAATGTTAAAATAAAACGGGAAAAAAGGTATGTCATATGTACGAAAGTCAAGTGAGCAGAGCGATAGAGAGAGGAAAACTCCTTTCTGAAACAGCTTTCCTAAGTAGCACTTTTGCAGGGATATTGGAGGAATATAGAGGACCTCAAAAGGATCCTCTAACTAGAGCTCAGTCATTCTACCGGAAGTGCCTCATCAGCAATGATGAGTGGGAATCGCGTGGTGGTCCTATTCAGTTTGTGCTAGCGAAGATTCGGGTAACTTTATAAATAACTCTTTATCCCTCACTCAGGTGCATAAACTCAACCTTATTGCTACAACTTTAACAGTGCCGTTTTGCTTGGTGATTCGGAAGCACAACATTACTGAACAATAGAAATTTTTACATATTCTGCAGCTATATTCGGCACTGTCAAAGATAGGTGTAGTCTCTCCTGGGGTGATTTTTAGTAGTTTCTTATTCAATGATGTCATAATTTTGGGTTTGACGATATCTTCAACCATGCACATGGAGGAGCCAGGCAAATTGATCCTAGATAAAAATTTAATCTATCACAGTGAACCCGACACGTTCGCTGTTCAGCGTACATCCTTACATAGGAACGTTCGAGATATGTCTGCGTTAAAGGCGGCAGTCACGGTTATTCTCACTTTTGAGGTGAGTATTCCACCGTATATATATATATATATATATATATATATATAT
>JARK01001359.1:1944457-1955385 GCA_000688135.1 Ancylostoma ceylanicum | reverse complement strand
AGCTGAACGGAAATTACCCCCGCTCTGCTCCATTACAGCTTAGTAATGTGCAAATGCCATGTTTTCGGTCAGGTAAGGAAACCAACTGACAGCATAACTAAGCTGTAAGTTGAAGAGAGAATAATGGTACAATTGCGAACCATTTCTCTTCCTAGAACTACCAGTATTTGGGCAAGCACAAAAATCGCAAAAGTATGGAGTTTTGACGTTTGTACTCCTTATAATAGACTGCTTAGGTGAAGATCTGCGTAACATTCTCGACCTATCGTGCGTTGCGCGCGGTCGAGTGCGGCTCGGTCTCTACTGCCGTATTTCTTGCTTACTAAATATTTGACATCAGTTGGCTAGTTTCCTGATATTCTGCTCGTCAGAGTTACTGGTTGATTCACTAGTCACCTAGATTCAGGTAGCCCTAACTTCGTCAGGTCTCTCACCGTTTTATTCTTAATCCAATCTGTCGCTGCCGGCTCGGTTCCCGTCTATTGGTATATCGACCGGTTTCCCTCTGATCTGCTCCCCATGTCCTTCTCACCCCTGCGATCATCTTCCGTCCCGGTAAAGCGAGGACGCTTCGATGGTTTTTCACCTGCTCGCTGTGACTCCATCGAGCATCTGCGTACTATGGCCGAAGGGGAACCTATTCCGAACTACATCAAGCTCATTATGGAGGTTTTGATCGAGACGAAGAAGGAGGTCACGACCATGAACGAACGCGTCGCAGAGCTGATCAAGGAGAACACACAATTGAGGGAGGAAAATATTTCTCAAAAGCGTATTATTGATAGTCTTCTTTCTTCTTGTAGCGGTTCTTCTACTATAGACGGGGCTTCTAAGTCATCATCAGTACCAGAGCCTGATCCTGAAATGAAACGTTCGATAGTAATCTCCGGAGTCCCTGAATCAAACGCTGAGAGTTCCATTCAGAGAGTTAACCATGATTTCAATTGTACTATTTCGTTGCTTGATTACTTAGGTATAGAATGCTTTCCTTGCACAGTTTACCGAATGGGGCGTGGTCACCCTCAGAAGCCGAGGCTCTTGAAGGTGGTCTTGCCTTCCAGTAAATTCCAGCAGGAGGTGGTTAGGCGCGCTCCTCGCCTCAGATTCTTCTCCCATAAGGGGGTTTACATCAGGCCCTCACTTCCCAGGGAGGAACGAATCCGCAGGCGAGAAGAGCGCCTAGCTAAGCTTGGTAGGGGTGACCCTAGTGGTCACACATCAGATGACCCACCGGTTACCTCGTCTGTTCATAGCCGTATTGATCGATCTGATATGTCTGTGTCTATTCAGCCGGAAAACGTCTGAGTTTTCTTCGGCCTACTAGCGTACCAGTCCAATGCCTTCTTTCTAATATACGTTCCCTGGTCAGAAACTGTGACGACCTAGTTGCACGCCTTTGTTGTAAGCAGTTCGACATAGTAATTTTAACGGAATCATGGCTAGGTTCAAAAAATGAGCTTGCACCGCTGCTCGGTATTGCGTCTTCGTACTACAAAGCACATAGATGTGACAGATTGCACAAAAAGGGAGGGGGTATAGTCCTATTATTAAGAAAATCCTTCGGGTCCACTCTTCTTTTCCAGGAATCAGTAAAAGATTCGTATGAAATTTTGGTGTGTGATATCATTGCATCAAATGAAAATGTTCGATTTATCGTGGTATACAGAGCACCTAATTGCAGTTCTGAAAGCTCTTTGAATTTGTGTAAAGCAATAAGTGATTTTTGCGTCCACCAAGGTCCCACAATTCTCCTGGGTGACTTTAATTTGCCGGATGTCAACTGGGCTGCTCCACCATCAGTCGTTACGAGCATGGGCAAGATTTTTCTGGATATGTGTCACTCTCATGACCTTTCTCAGCTTGTCAATACACCTACTAGGGGTAACTCCCTCCTTGATCTCATCTTCTCCAACGAACCAAAGCTTGTTACCAAGGTACGCACCTCGGCGCCTATCGGTAACAGTGATCATGTAACCTTAAATTTTTGTATAAATGTGATGCGAAAAAGAAATGAAAGTTTTTTGATCAGAGATTTCAAAGCCGCCGACTTTTCAGCTATACGTAATTACTTGGCCAATATTGATTGGATCGGTAGCTTTAGTCTGTTGCATTCAGTTCATGACATATATGAGACTTTTTTGGCTATTCTTCACCATGTCGTTCAGCTCTTTGTACCAATTCGTGAAAGTTTGGATAAACAGTTAAGGCTCCCACGCTATTTGGTTAAATTTTGTAGGTTCCGCGAGTTCCTGTGGACCAAGGCGATTTCTGAGCAAACCCCTGAAGCTTGGCTTGAGTACGAAAGGCACAATACCAAAACTGAAAAGTTGTTATCCAAATATTTCTGCTGCATTGAACGGAAACTTGCCGAATCAAAAAGCAAGGATGGTCTTTTTCGCTACATTAGTTCCCGAATCAAGGATAAGCATAATATCTCTTCCCTTATAACAGAAAGCGGCGGGGTTGTGGTTGACGATAAAGATAAAGCAAATCTTCTTGCCAAAGAATTTTCCAAAGTCTTTACTGTGCAGATGAACCTTTGTGATCTACCCTCTATTAGTTTTCCTGAAATGAATAACTCGCTGTGGTTTTACAGGGACAAAATCATCGAAATTTTTTCGAAGTGGCCTTCCTCTTTCTCCGTCACCCCTGACTTTTTACCCCTGTTTTTTATCAAAAATATCATAGTAGAGATAGCGCAACCTTTGGAGTTTATCTTTAATCTATCTTATATGAGAGGTGAGGTACCCGGTAGATGGAGGCATTCGTTAGTTTCCCCAATTCCTAAAAAGGCTCCTCTCAATGACTGTAGAAATTACCGGCCCGTAAGCATTACTTCCGTCTTCGCCAGAGCTTTTGAAAAAATTATGAAAGAACATATTGTAACACACCTAGAAGAGCACGGTATTATCCCCAATAGTCAGCATGGTTTTCGTAAGGGCAGATCTATTGAAACTGCGGTTTTAACCTCGATGAACGACTGGACTAAAGCAGTTGACTCCAATCAGCAGGTAGATGCTGTTTTCTTTGATTTTTCAAAGGCTTTCGATAGAGTTCCGATCAAGAAACTAATTATCAAATTAAAAATGGCTGGTATTCGACCTCCTATTTTGTCTTGGATTGAAAATTTTCTTACCAAACGTACATACCAAGTGCGGGTAAATAATGAGTACTCTGAGGTGTTCTCTAGTGCTAGCGGGGTACCACAAGGCGGGGTTCTTTCCCCCATTTTGTTTCTTATCTACTCATGTGATTTGCCCTCACTTTTATCTGCACATGGGGTATCCTGCGTGATGTACGCAGACGATGTTAAGATATACAAAGTCATTCAGCGGGTGGGCGACACGGAGATCTTACAGGCAGCAATCAACAGCGTCAAAGAGTGGTCGGATTGCTGGGATCTCCCTCTTGCTCCTGAAAAATCCAAAGTCATGTCTTTCGGTTCCAAGAAAATCCATACATCCTATATGCTCAACGATTTTCCACTCGTAACGGTTTCGGAGGTCAAGGATCTAGGCTTCACCTTTTCCGATAAGCTTCAGTTCAGCACCCACTATAGAACACTTGTGACTAAGGCAATGTTTCGCACCTACAGTTTATTCAAGGCACTAAAAACCAGAAATCCTGCCATTCTCATTAGGGCTTATAAGATGTATGTACGTCCAATAATTGAATTTGGTACCACCATTATGTCTCCCTACAAAAAGAAGGACATTATGGCTCTAGAGAGCGTCCAAAACAACTTTACTCGCAAACTTTTCTTGAGGGTAACAGGCCTCTCTTACGCCAATATTCCTTGTGGGGAACAAAGGCGTATACAGATTTCACTTCCGAGTCTTGCCAGCCGAAGGAAAAAGTTCGACCTCGTCATGGCTCATAAAATGTTGACAGGTCGATTGAGTATCGAATCCGATGACTTCTTCCAGCTTTGTCCCTCCATAACCAGGGGAGGCTCGCTGAAACTCAGAGCCTCTTCGGCCAGAACGCAAATAAGATCCAAATTCTTCTCCCTTAGAACAGTTGCTGCTTTTAACTCATTACTTAATAGCAATGTTTTGGAGATTTCGCCTAGTCAGTTCGAAAGAGTGGTTGCCCGTATCTCTGACCTGGGAACGACTTAATATCCTTTTCTTTATGTTTTGTCCAATTTATTTTTTGTTTTTGTTGTCCAAATTATATTTTTATTAAGATGTTTTTAGTTTTAGGGCGATTTTTGTTGTACTGGTCTTCTTTTGTTGTGATTTGTATTTTATCACGTGTGTATTTATTATGCACGTCTCAATAAACAAATAAACAAACTTACACCAAGGAAGACATGTCCACTGGGGTTTTCTGATACGCTGAACACGAATATGAGACAACCATGCTGCATGGAATTATCGATTATATCGATTTTATTGATTTTTCACCAGTTTTGCTCATAGATCAAGGAAAACGCGTCTATTGGGGTTTGGCAACAGGATAATCACAAATAAGACAATCATTTTTCATGAGAATATCGATCATATCCTGGCAGGGAAAGTGTTCAGTTAAACTTTGCATGTGCAGCACTGAGGGCCAGCAGGATGACGCCGCGTAGCGGCGGCAACCGGCTGGTAAATAAATATTGTGATAAGTCTCAAAACATTCTTCATTTCATCCCGGATGTTGATCGGTGGCGTCTCCTCTTTTATAACTAATGCCTCCCTTATCTACAACTAATCCACTAGATCTATCACATTTTCATGCAAAACGGAAACTTGTAAAAGAGGTGGTGGATCTCTGTACTTTCGTACCACGGTGAGCCCACCGTTATCCCACGGTGGACCCCCAACTGACGGTTGGCCCACCGTTATCCCCAGGTTATCCCACCTTTGTCCCCCGATGACGGTGTTCGCCCCCACTTGCTACACCGTTAGCCCACCATTGTTATCAATCCCACGGTGGCCCCACCATTTTGCTATGGTGGATCCACAGTGCATGGAAAACCCACGGTGGGACCACTATTTACTCACCATTCGCCGACCGTTATCCAACGGTTCGACTTTTCCATGTAGACACTTGTTGAACAGCTGCTGATACTGGTAGAAACCGTATATAAGGCGACCGCAGGGTGTGAAAGCCAGAGTCTTGTTTTCGCTTAGGTGGAGACTAGACGAGCCCTACGGGACTTGTCCGGCCAGCTGTGGCCCGGCGGGAATCTCGGCCCAGCGAACGGTCAGACAAGATGCGTGGGACGCGGTCGCGTGCGAACGCATCGAGGATGCAGATATCCGCACGTGACCGCGCAGCCCAGTGGGAGCCTGTGCAAGCTCCTGCGCGGGCACCTGGGAGCCTGCGCAGGCACTTGAACACAAAGCGCACGCATGTCCAATTGAAAAAGACCCCCAATATGTCACCAGAAACCCTCCGGTTTGCCCCCTGAAGCGCCCAGGTTAGCCCACGGTGGGCCCACTGGTAGCCCACGGTGGCCCCTCCATTTGCCCATGGTTGACATCCCGAATATCAACCATGGGATAACGGTGGGCCCACCGTGGTACGAAAGTTCAGAGATCTCTCGTTTGACATTGAGTGCGGTGACGTGAAAACGGATTTTCTGGGTAGTTCTGCGGGCACCGTAGAGCTCTCATATGTTCGTCAATCCTATAGTGAAGTGGTCGGGCCGTTCCTCCTATATAGAAGTCCTGGCAGGACTCGTGCACCACTTTGTACACCACGTGTTTCATCATGCACACGTGATTGTCTCCCGTGCATACGGTCGTGAAGATGTTAACAGCCGTCGCAGAGAAGGGGGAGGTTGGCAGACAAGACATAATGGAAGTCGTGACCTCTTTATAACGTCTTTGATGTATAACGCCTTAGACATTCGCGCAGATCTAGGCTCGCCCTAGGTCAAGCCTTATTTTATGGCTTTTCGAGAGTGCTGCAAATTTGTCAGCTCTTTAGCAGGATAGATAACATTGCGGCGCTAGAGTATTCATTTGAAACCAACAACAGCGTCTGCTCTTGGGCCTACAGTGCTGATCTAGTGTTATCATAGTGCTGTCATAGTGGGCGGACAGTACTGCCACCTAAGGTCCGCGGCCTCCGCGGACCTGTGGCGACAGCATTGTAGTCCCACTATGGCAGCACTGTTGGCCACAGTGCTGCCTTCAACTCTGAAATTCCCTGATGACCTAATGGACAAAAATTTTATGGAAAATTTCGTCATAAACAATATATGTACAGACAGCTAGGGTACACAGTAGAACGAATAGTGAATTTGCTTCAAATGCAGGTAAGCTCGAGAAACACGAGAAAAACAATCCTCCATGAAAATCCTTGAAAACAGGCTAATAGCGAAAACAACAAGAGGTTCACATTTACACATTAAAATGGGCGTCTTGGGTTGAACTCACCAAAATCTGCAAAGAAATTCAACTTTCATTACACCCAGCACCCGAAAAACAAACAACCTCGTAATTCAGGGTCAATTTAGGAAATTTTGGGCAATAAAGAAGTAAAGTCAAGAAAAGAATCATTAGCTCGCCACAAAGAAGCCCCAAATTTCCTAAAAACGCAAAACACGAACAAATACCAGGCATAGTCAACTTTTTCAACAGTTCAGGAAAAGATTATGGAATTTTAGGTTTGGCAATGGAATAAGCTGACATCTCGACAATAAAAAAACCCAGAATCCCCTGAGAGTACAATTCGATCAGAATGCGATCCAAATCAGAATCCACTAGCGAAAATCTCTCGAAATTTAGTGACTGCAAAGCATAAGTGGGACAACTGCGCACATAAGAAGATAAATGGAAAGACAAAATTTGTTGTAGTGCATCACCCGCATCGTTCTTCCGGAGTTGGAAACAAAAGAAAAGTTCGCCTCTCAAAAACAAGAACTCTGAAGTCAAATGGCGACCTATTTGGCGAGGTTTGTTTGGCAACCTAGGAAACGGGTTTGCCAACTGGCCAGGCAAACGAACTCCGCCAAATGTCTTGCCAAACAAGATGTTCCGCCAAATGGGTCGTCATACGAACCTTGCCAAATTGGTCGCCTCACAAACCTTGCCAAATTGGTCGCCACACAAACCTTGCCAAATGGTTCGTCATGCAAACCTTGCCAAATGGGTCGTCATGCAAACCTTGAAAATGGGTCGTCATGCAAACCTTGCCAAATGGGTCGCCATACAAACCTTGCCAAATGGGTTGCCGAACCTCACCAAATGCGTCTTCGTGCAAGCCCTGATTATTGCCTCGTCATATGAACCTTTCATTTTTGCACTGCACTTGAAATTTCAACAGGTGTGGATCAGATCCAAGATGTACCTCGGATCTGGGCAACTGCACCAGCAACATCCATTGATGCCATGCACGACGGGAAGTGGTTCCTGCATCCCACCCGCATCGACGTCGTGCATTTCTGGAAGTCGTTGGAATCCGCTGGACCCGGGCGACCGCGCACTACGATGCTCGGTCCGCCAAGGATCGCGGAGACATCCCTGATCAAAAATCTTGGATTGCATTCGTAGCGGTTGGGAATCCCAGCCCACTGTACGCCACAGTTCCGCAATGCGTATCTCAAACTTGGTTAACTGAACCGACGCATCCACTCGAGACCCGAAGCGTCGTATGTGCTTTTCCCGGGAAATGGGTCGCCAACATCCTCTCCCGCCATTTGTCTTGCCAAACACCCGGAAAATGTGTCGCCAACATCCTCTCCCGTCATTTATCTTGCCAAACACCCGGAAAATGTGTCGCCAACATCCTCTCCCGTCATTTGTCTTGCCAAACACCCGGAAAATGTGTCGCCAACATATTCTCTCGCCACTTGCCTTGCCAAACACCCGGAAAATGTGTCGCCAACATATTCTCTCGCCACTTGCCTTGCCAAACACCCGGAAAATGTGTCGCCAACATATTCTCTCGCCACTTGCCTTGCCAAACACCCGGAAAATGTGTCGCCAACATATTCTCTCGCCACTTGCCTTGCCAAACACCCGGAAAATGTGTCGCCAACATATTCTCTCGCCACTTGCCTTGCCAAACACCCGGAAAATGTGTCGCCAACATATTCTCTCGCCACTTGCCTTGCCAAACACCCGGAAAATGTGTCGCCAACATATTCTCTCGCCACTTGCCTTGCCAAACACCCGGAAAATGTGTCGCCAACATATTCTCTCGCCACTTGCCTTGCCAAACACCCGGAAAATGTGTCGCCAACATATTCTCTCGCCACTTGCCTTGCCAAACACCCGGAAAATGTGTCGCCAACATATTCTCTCGCCACTTGCCTTGCCAAACACCCGGAAAATGTGTCGCCAACATATTCTCTCGCCACTTGCCTTGCCAAACACCCGGAAAATGTGTCGCCAACATATTCTCTCGCCATTTGCCTTGCCAAACACCCGGAAAATGTGTCGCCAACATATTCTCTCGCCTTTTGTATCGCTAAACATGCTTCTAGTCCGTTCTCCCGGAAAATGTCTCGCCAAGCAAGATTTTAACCCGTAAAATGTCTTGCCAAACACATTCTCTCGCCAAATAGGTCGCCATTGAACTTCAGAGAAGACACCATTGCATAATCCAAAGTGGTTGGGTAGAATTCAAGCAGCAGCAAACATCTCAGAAGGAAGAGAAGTTTTGTAAAAAGAAAATCTTCCTCAAAAAAGTTCGATTTCGCATGATTCCGTCTTCGTAGTGACTAGGGAGAACGACGTGGATGATAAAGGTGGTGGAGATGAAAAGAAATAGAGAGGATGGAAGTACAGCTCCGTGCGCCACAAACACTTCAAAAACGACGGAGTTCACAATTTCCGTTCAAACTAAAGACTCAAAGAACTCACCTCGACGTACCTGTAGACCCACATGTTGTTGATAATGTCAAAGTCCCTCGTGCTGTCGTCGACTTGCTATCCGGAATATTGACCTCCATTTCGCTCATTTTCGCTCAGCCACACAACGACCACCTGAAAATTTCAAATCAGGACAAACCAAGCAGACGCGCACATAAGAACGACGCGACATCGTGTAGAAAGTAAGGGAAGACGAGAGAGAAGCGGTATCATGAGGAAGAAACAAAGAAAAAAAGGAAAAAAAATTCGTGAAAGAGATGTTGCACGCCGAAAAACAGTCAAAGCAAAACAAAACGAGTGGAAGCGCAGGCAAAAACCAGGGCGAGGGCGAAGAGGAAGAGAGGGAGGATGAGAACTAGGGTGAAGAAGTGTGGAACAATGGAAAAAGAACCAATAGAATCCATGAAAGGGAAGTTGAGCGCCGGGGCACAGCCAATTTGCGAAGAAACAAACAAACGCGGGCCGAAGAATAGCAAAACTGCGGTAAAACAGATGAGCGCGTGCAAATAAAACAACTAACAAGGGAAGGATACCAGATGTCCGTAGCATTTCGAAATGAGATATGCCTAGTAACTTGAAGTCGGGAATGCTGATCTGTATTATGCTCTCCAATTGTGCTCAATGCCATTGCAGAAAAATTTATGACCTTGCATGTGCAGTGTATACGTACATGGACTTTCTACAACCATCTACCGTAAACACACGGAAATAGCATTGCCATGCAAAATGGATGCATCAGCAGTCCAAGTAACCCCATATGCAAAATTTCACAGAAGAAATACCCGTTTACGCCGATTTGCCAAAGATGGAAGTACCCGTACCTGTCGTATCAAGGGAGATATACATACAGTAGGCGTCAATGGCGGTGACCCGTCTGCGGCCTTGAATAGAACGTGGCGCGACCGCGCCGCTTACGCTAGAATCGTCGCAGCAGTGGCTTATCTGGGCTTTCTTGATAGTTGTTCACCATATTTGATGATAACTAATAAGAAAATTAACTGACTGTCAAGAAAACCCCATAATTTGATGTCCCGGAGAGAATCCTCGCTGGAGCGGCGCGGTCGCGCCGCGTTCTGTTCGAGGCCGCAGACGGGTCACCGCCGTTGACGCCCACTGTATGTGGGCATAGGCAAGTTCAGACACCTCGCGAAATCCTTCCAAATTTTGCAGAGAAGGGTTATTTTAGGCGCTCATCACGAATGTCGACATAATTTTGAGTGGCACTACCATATGGATGCCGAAATGGAAAGTTTATCTCTGTTTGCCAGAGTGTTACTATAGTAACCCAAGAAAAATGGGGTTGCGGTTCGAAGTGGACACGCTATTCGTGTTCAGCACCTCAGATAACCCTACTATGGAGAGTTTCAGCGCAAAAAAAAACCTTGAAAATTTGGGCCACGTAAGCACCATACACATACCATGTCTTTGTTAGCAGTTGCGCTGCTAACAAAGACGAGGTGATGAGAATCCTTCAAAAAGCTCACGCACTTTCAGATCATGGATTTGCAAGTGAAAAACGTTATAAAATAGCATAGAAGAGATTCTCAAAGGAAAACAGCATGTGGAAGAGGATTGCAAAAAGCTGAACTGGTGCAGGGACTGAACCTTGGACTGCTTCCTCGGAGAGCGAGACACTTACCACTACACCACAACTCACATGATCTACGCAATCGATGAGACCTTCATGAATGATCCGACTTCGGCAAAACGGGTGTAGATGAACTTATTCTCTCATGAAATTTTGCAAATAGGGTTACTTGAACTTATGATAACAAACTCTGCATCCATTTTGCTCAGCAACTTCACTTTCTTACGGTTTCGGTGGATGAAAGTAGAAACCGCACATGTGTACTGCACATACAACGTCGCAAGTGTTTTCTTGCAGCGACATTGAGCGCTGGCAAAGAACATAACTGGGATCAGCATGGTCGGCTTCACACTACAAGGAGTACCCCATTTTAAGATTCTACGGAAATCTGGTATCCTTTCCTCGTAAGCAGGAGAGGGGAAGAGAGATGAGAGGATGAGAGAGAAGCGAGAAGAGAGGGAAGAAACAAGAAAAGCATCTGAAAAATCGTGAACAAGAACGTTGCGCGTGAAGGGGGGGGGGGG
>JARK01001359.1:1902725-1944326 GCA_000688135.1 Ancylostoma ceylanicum | reverse complement strand
GGGGGGGGGGGGGTCGATCTGCAAAAAGAAAGAAAGAAACGCGCGCAGAAACAACTTAACAGGAAAGAGGAAGAGAAAGAGGATGATATAGAAGCTAAGGGAGTGTAGGAGTACAAAAACAATAAAGAAAAATCGATCGAGAGAAAGGATATAGTTAAAATGTACTGAAACGAAGACGAGCGCGCACAAAAACAATGCGGAAAACAATGCGGAAAATGAGAAGGAGATAGAAGGAGAGAAAGAAGCAAAAAAGGTGTCAGAAAACAAAAAAAAAACTTAAAAAGTATATCCAGGAGAAGATCCGCGGCCCGGCGCCGAAACTGCATCGTCGCGCCGAATACTGCCGTTTCTGAGTCCGCAGCAACTGTCCAGCAGTGCCGATCAACTCGACAGCAGTGTTGAAATTTCCAACACTGTTGAACTTCTCCTGAATGGCCGGAGTTATGGGCGGAGCAGGCCTCGCCCACCGAGACTAATGCTGCTCGAATATCTGACAAGGGAAGTGCACGAAGCTAACCCCGGGGATTGAAACGAAATATCCATTTTCAGGAGAAATGCCTGAGATGATGCTAATGTATGTATATCGTTTTTGCCCAGTGCTTCCGATGCGCTCAGCAGAGCGCGTCAAAAATTTTGTTATAGCACTGCCACGGAAGCCCATGTAGTGCTGGGTTTTATGAAACGTTGATCACCCGATCCAACTGTGGTTACCATGATTAGTCATCCTATAGACTATGGAGTGTTTTGAGACGCATTTCGGGAAAATTTGGTATAACCTGTTCATGTAACCTAGAGCGAGGCACAGTATCAGCGGATAGGTGGCCTAAGGGTAAACACATCAGACAACCGGGCAGATGGTTGGGGGTTTGAATCCCGCCAGTTCAATCCCTTTTGCACTTTTAAATTTCAAGCTTTTGGCCTTGTTTGAAGTAGTGCTAATTATTACAACAGACAGATATGTGCACTACTGCACAAACTACGAAGCAACTCCACTATGTGGAGCGTAGTTCCGTGTTAGGTAGGGAAGGTTTCGAATCGATGTCTTCGTAAAATTGTTTCTTTTTTGATGGGATCCTTTTTCGTTTTCTTGCTATGTATATCGTTCTATTCCGATTTCGCTGGCGGGATCCAAACTCTCGATCTTCTGCCTAATAGACCGATGTGTTACCCACTCGACCACTTTGCCGCGGCTGCCATGCTTGCAGCTAGGACTCACGAGCGCATAACCAGACGAAACAAGCTTATACAAAAATACGTCTCCAAATGTTTCCTCGTCTATAGGATAGCTACTCACGGTAACCACGGTGGGTTTGCGCTCTCAAAGCCTCATGAATCCCATGCAGGACTCCTATTGCAGGGCAACAAAAAAAACTGGGACTGTTCAATCTTCACGGACCCAAAATCTTCAAAAGAAATTTTTTACTGAAACATTGCACGCGTGGGTTATTCGAGGTGCTGAACACAAATATCGCCTCCAGTGTGTACCATAATCTCATTCTTGTAGGGTTACGGTAGGTGTGCTACCGTATACTACCTCACGCTACCGCACTCCTACCGCAACTACAAAAATGCGGTTGCGGTACAAAATGGATAAGATTTTCGTGTTCCGCACCTCAACTCACCCCCGTATGCAAAGTTTCAATAAGAGAGGCTTTCTTAAAGATCTTGGGTCTGTGAAAGTTGAAGGCTGTCGAAAAATCTTTGACGTGATCTACTGAACGTATCAGGAGCATTGGGCAAAAATGATATACCGTCTATCCGAAACGACGAGTCCGCCCACGCCGTCAAGGATCCGGAGGCGCCCACGCTTGCCAGCAATCCACGTCATCATATCTAGTCTGCGTATCACGCTCCATCGTTATCTTTATGACATCAACCAATGATGCGGCTGTGACGTGGACCGCTTGGGCGGACTCGTCACTTTGGATACACTGTAAATACACTAGCATCACCTTAGACAGTGCTTCCAAAAATGGATGTTTCGTTCCGATCCCCTGGGTTAGGCTCGCGCACTTCCCTTGTGAGGCGAAGACGTCACTAATGAACGGCAATATGAGAGGACTTCTTCCAGGTACTCGATGTGGTTTCCAACAGTGATGCTCGTCAGTGCCTTAACCATTTTGTCTCAGTATTTTTCGGACTTCGTTTTGCATTTACTGAAGGTCGACAGATGAGTATATGAGTAACTGCTTCTGTTCTGTTACGCGAATACGGGAAGAATACTTAACTCCTCTCATTCCTTTAGAAAGATGATGTTTCGCTCAATTTGCAATAATCTAAATGTTTATGACTTTCCCTATCTACTAAAATCGTGAATCATGTGAACACGTCTAATCATGATAGAAACTTAGTAACAGTCAGTGGAGACATCTGCTCCAGCCTTATCCAACATGGAGTTAAAGTCACTCGAATAACGGTTACTTCATATAGTTACTATTTGATCAAGTTTGTTTGCAAATTAGAGGACATCCGAAAATAAAACAGTCGAGGGTACAGAGGACTTTGATGTACAGTGCACGATATAATATACTGTTCGCTCCAAAAATTAGGACTATTCCATATTTGCGTGTGTCACGTCAAATCAGGGTAATTGAGCGCTATCAGTAACTGGAAGTGTGTCAAAACATGTCTCGCATATGAAAACTGGCGAGACTTACCTCATCTTGGAAGCCTGCCAAGTGGCAAGATTGGTGAAACAGACAGTATATTATGTTTAGAGCAAATGCGTCCCACCCCTGACTGTCATTAAGCTTCTGTCTCACCATACGTTCTGCATAGAATTTTTTGATTAAATCACGCATCGCACGAAGCGCCAACAGGGCTGCGGAAGAAACTGATGATGCAAAAGCTTTGAAGAGGGCCGCAAATGTGTGAATGTGTGAACGTGGACTATTTCTAAAAATGACCATGTGAGACACGAAGCACACAGTGAAAATTCGACTTTAACTAGATGTAAGGAGAGAGGAATGAGAGGACTAGTTAAAGTTAGATAGTGCAGACACGAAAAACGACTCTCATTTCTCTGATGTTAAATGGCAATACATTCGGCGAGGTTTGTTTGGCAACCTCGCAGACGAGCTTGCAAACTAGCCAGGCAAACGAACCCCGTCAAATGTATTGCCAAACAAGAAGTCCCGTAAAATGTATCGCCATGCAAACCTTGCCTTTTGTATCGCCAAACAAAATTGAACGCGCAAAAATTCTGATAACACCGGGAATCGCTCTGATGTTAAATGGCAATACATTTGGCAAGAGAATGTGTTTGGCAAGACAGTTTACGGGATAAAATTTTGCTTGGCGATACATTTTACGGGAGAATGAGTGAAGAGCATGTTTGGCAATACAAATGGCAAGAGATTCTGTTGGCAAGACAGTTTACGGGTGTTTGGCGATACAAATGGCAAGAGAATGTGTTTGGCGATACATTTTACGGGACTTCTTGTTTGGCGATACATTTTACGGGTTAATATGTTCATTTCATTCTTAGCGGGTGATTCAATCATCATCGGTGTCGACTCGGATGGCGCAGTTGGTAAGGCAGCGGACTCCCAATATCAAAACCACGGTAAGATTCCCAGTGTTATCAAAATTTTTGCGCCTTCAAGTTTGTTTGGCAAAGATACAAAGGCAAGGTTTGCATGGCGATACATTTTACGGGACTTCTTGTTTGGCGATACATTTGACGGGGTTCGTTTGCCTGGCTAGTTTGCAAGCTCGTCTGCGAGGTTGCCAAACAAACCTCGCCAAATGTATTGCCATTCAACATCACTCTGAAGTTAAATGGCGACCTATTTGGCGAGGTTTGTTTGGCAACCTAGGAGACGGGTTTGCCAACTAGCCAGGCGAACGAACTCCGCCAAATGTCTTGCCAAACAAGATGTTCCGCCAAATGGGTCGTCATACGAACCTTGCCAAATAGGTCGCCTCACAAACCTTGCCAAATGGTTCGTCATGCAAACCTTGCCAAATGGGTCGTCATGCAAACCTTCCCAAATGGCTCGTCATGCAAACCTTGCCAAATGGGTTGCCGAACCTCACCAAATTCTTCTTCATGCAAGCCCTGATTATTGCCTCGTCATATGAAGTTTTCATTCTTGCACTGCACTTGAAATTTCAACAGCTGTGGATCAGATCCAAGATGTATCTCGGATCTGGGCAACTGCACCAGCAACATCCATCGATGCCATGCACGACGGAAAGTGGCTCCTAGATCTCACCGGGATCGGCCAACGTTGTGCATCTCTGGATGTCGTTGGAATCCGCTGTATCCAGCCGACCGCGCACTGCGATGCGCGTTCCGCCGAGGATCGCGGAGGCATCCTCGACCAAAAATCTTGGCTTGCACTGGTAGCAGCTCATTGTAGGGTAACTGAACCGACGCACCCACTCGAGACCCGAAGCGTCGTATGTGCTTTTCCCGGGAAGTGGGTCGCCAACATCCTCTCCCGCCATTTGTCTTGCCAAACACCGGGTAAATATGTCGCCAACATCCTCTCCCGTCATTTGCCTTGCCAAACACCCGGAAAATGTGTCGGCGACATATTCTCTCGCCTTTTGTATCGCCAAACATACTTGTAGTCCGTTCTCCCGGAAAATGTCTTGCCAAGCAAGATTTTAACCTGTAAAATGTCTTGCCAAACACATTCTCTCGCCAAATAGGTCGCCATTGAACACTGTGGATCCACCATAGCAAAATGGTGGGGCCACCGTGGGATTGATAACAATGGTGGGCTAACGGTGTAGCAAGTGGGGGCGNCTGGTAGCAGCTCATTGTAGGGTAACTGAACCGACGCACCCACTCGAGACCCGAAGCGTCGTATGTGCTTTTCCCGGGAAGTGGGTCGCCAACATCCTCTCCCGCCATTTGTCTTGCCAAACACCGGGTAAATATGTCGCCAACATCCTCTCCCGTCATTTGCCTTGCCAAACACCCGGAAAATGTGTCGGCGACATATTCTCTCGCCTTTTGTATCGCCAAACATACTTGTAGTCCGTTCTCCCGGAAAATGTCTTGCCAAGCAAGATTTTAACCTGTAAAATGTCTTGCCAAACACATTCTCTCGCCAAATAGGTCGCCATTGAACACTGTGGATCCACCATAGCAAAATGGTGGGGCCACCGTGGGATTGATAACAATGGTGGGCTAACGGTGTAGCAAGTGGGGGCGAACACCGTCATCGCGGGACAAGGGTGGGATAACCTGGGGGTAACGGTGGGGCCAACTGTCAGTTGGGGGTCCACCGTGGGATAACGGTGGGCCCACCGAGGTACGAAAGTTCAGAGATCCACCACCTCTTTTACAAGTTTCCGTTTTGCATGAAAATGTGATAGATCTAGTGGATTAGTTGTAGATAAGGGAGGCATTAGTTATAAAAGAGGAGACGCCACCGATCAACATCCGGGATGAAATGAAGAATGTTTTGAGACTTATCACAATATTTATTTATTCAACGATATCATATTGTTGCAATATGTCGTTGCGTGCTTCTCTTCCATTTCTTCGAATCACTAACTGCCGCTCGCATCCATGTTTCGCCAAGGTACGATGTGAAAGCATCTCTCCATCTCATTTTTGGTCGGCCAGGTGTTCTTTTCCAAGACCATGGTCGACATTCTGTAATTCTTCTTGTCCATCTTTCGTCTTCTGTGCTAGCTAGTTTTCTTGCCCACATCCATTTCCGCTTAGTTGCTCTGCAGGCAACATCCGGGAGTTTAGCTGTATTCTGCAGCCACGCTGCGCCGATCCAAAATTGTTACTCCCAACATCTTTCTCATCATTTCCCGTCGAGCCGTTTTTAACATTTCCATTTCTCTTTTCCTCGTTACCCAGTTTTCACATCCATATAAGAGTGACGATTCTACACAGGATATGTGTAGACGCCTCTTGAACCTCGTAGTGATTCTTCGGTTATTAAGTAGGACTGGTATCGATTGAATGAGCTCCATCCGGCTTGAATTTCTCCACTTTTTATCCGCAGAAAGGTCACCATCACAATATAGGGGACGTAACAAATAAACATCAACTTCCGTATCATCTCAAGTTCCCAGTTACTCATTTGCAGCCAACCCTCGCCGTCAGTAGGTACGGCTCTGTGCTCATTGACCATCTCCGGAGCTATTCTACTAAACCCGCTCCAGGAGCTTGAATCGCGCCGTACCTGCCAAAATTTAGGCTTCTCTCATACCATTGTCAGGTCTGTAAATATTTTTTCGTGTCTCATGTGTTGTATGAACATAACATGGTTTTAGTTGACCTGAAGACGAGCTTAGGCTCGGAGCGTTGTCAATAATTTGAAAATCGAGTATTCACGTGCCGATCAAGAAGAACAGAAAATGAAAGATGAAGCTCAGAGAGAGATCAATTTTAAGCAAACTAGCATGGAGTTGAAACATAATCGATTCGTCAAAAGCGCTCTGTGTTTTCCTCGTAGGCCTATGCCATCACAAGTCTCTGCGATTAGGAAGTTAGAGAGTTCGACCTCCCAAGAGCACTTCTGGGAGCTTTACCTGGTGCCTCTCCAACTCTCTTTTCTCCCTGAACTTTTCTCCCTTTCTCTCTTTTCTCTCACTGGCTCCTTTACAGCTGGTCGATGTCTCTTCCTCTCCATATCTGCGCATTTTGTTTTGATAATATCTTTTACAGCTAATCCAGTCAGTTTCTAAGCCGGTAAAATTTATTCTTGGCATGATAGCTTTCGATTCGCCTGTCGCCTTTAATTGCTAGTTATTCTGCTTATTATTTTGAACCGAAATCCTGAAACCCTCGAAAACTTCTCTGTGTGGGTGATTAGTGGCATCGTCAACATCGTCAAACACCAAATTCACTTGACAGGAAACTATTTCCTAAAGAAATTACTGCGTGAAATGGTGTTGTACCTATTTGCACCGATAACACATAGGTGCAAACTAAAATTTGAATTGCTCAATTCTTCTCTAGAAGAGCTGAAGACACCGATCACGCAGAATAACGACACCAATTTTTCCATGAAATTCTACTCTGGTGGGTCTACTCTTGTCCATAATAGAGGAGGAATTATCTAGGAAGGCAAAGATTCTTTGAAATGCTATGATATATACCATCAGGGCAAGCATACATGGACAAGAACTGTCGCCACAAATGTGTGCGGACGCGGCGATGCGGCATGGATCACCGCTATCTGAAAATCGTGATAGATGCCATATCAACTGATAAATATAGCCACTTTCCGCTGCGCGCGATAAAAGAGAACGGGGCGGGGTTGAGCATGGTAGGCGCCTTTTTACATGCGTTCAAGGAACGAAAACGTTTTGTAGCAATACCTACGTCTGCCAATGTATTTATATGAGATTGACAATCTAGGGTTTTTTTTTGTGTTGATGAAATGAGGCAATTAATAGTGCATTGAATGTTTCATATTATGTTGAAACAGTATCCATGACACATTCTACTATGTAACATACGAATTCGCAAACCGAACTACACTGATCCCCTGTGAAAAGTTCAACCCTTTACCGATTGATTGGAATTCTTGCATTAGACCATTTTGAACTACTTAGACTTGGGAAGTCAGTGGGAAACCAGTCCCAACATTTTTGGGAAACTGGAGGCTGTTACCAGTCGGAGGTTACACCGTTGGTGTCTTGCGAGTCCTGAATGGAGCAAGGACGAGATCTACTCTTTCACTCAACCACTGGCTCATAGACATAAATATCGCAAGAGGCTGTTGGCCAGGTGACAACGAGAGTGTAGAATGAGGACGTGAGGTGTATAATGCGGGTTTGATGGCACCGCAGTCAGAGATGCCAGCCGCCAACCTCTGCATACACGAGATAGCAACTAGCCTCTCTTGCATACAAGAGATATAGTTTAACACATTCGCGACCTTACGCTTTTGGCATGGTGTGTCACGTGGGACACACGCGCTTTCGCACAAGTAGGACCCGTGCTCAACCGCTTGAGCACGTGGTCCCACGTGGTAGGAATTTTTCCTCTACTGCGTAATACTCCGAAAATGCGCGAATTTGAGACGAATCAAAACGCAAATATGCACGAGCTTGAAACTGTTTCAAGAAGTTCACCTGCATAAGAGGTTGTAAGTAAGTAAGTTGATCTTCATATAAATTGTTCTTTTACTTGTCAGTTTCAACTACGCATTAAAGAAGTACGAGAGGATGTCTGCTCTGCCCATCGCGTGTGTGGATCGCTTGAACATTTGTTAGTATACGACCGTATAGGAGTTTGCTCATTAAGATTGCTTCACAAAAATATAACTGTGAAAAGGGCGTGCTCGCCCGGTTGAGCACGCGGTCCCACGCGTCGCACCATGCGTGCTCAACCGGTTGAGCACATTGTCGCGAATGTGTTAAGTTACATTGAATAATTTCACTAATTGAACTGACGGCGTGAGGGCCCAAACTGGGAAAATGAGGAATGGGTGTAGGTGAAACAGGAACTCGATATTGCTCAAGACGCCAAATCTTTTTTCACCTTGGCTTTCCTCATCTTAACGCACACATTTCCTCACTACAGTACGTTTGATTCCTCTCTGTAATTTGCAAGACTATGCCGGGCAGAGAACTTTGTGCTTTTCCGGTAATTTGATTGTACCATATCTCATCCAGTAATACGCATACGCTCTCCTGAGGTTTCTGAGGTCTAAAGGAAAAAACTGGTGCTACACTGCAGCACGTCTTAAGGAACAGTTCAAATAATGAAGTTTTGATTTCGACATACTGTTAGGTTGTTGCAAAATCGATGTCGGATTTTGACAGTTGAACTTTGAGTTGTCGTAACTCGGCAAAAACTGAACTTTTTCTGCCGCTTTAGTACTCATTTGAATAAGCACATCTTCACCATTTTCCAAGTTTTCGTTCCATTAGGCCTGAAGCCAAGCTTCTCGGTCCCAGAAAAATCGGCGATCGTTTCGAAGGAACGTATATTTGCGGCTTATTCTTCCTCTCAGGAATGGTTTTGAACAAAAAAGTCCCACCATGCGAATTTGAGGTCATCGGTAGGGGAACAGTCCATTGATTCAGGCAAATACGGAAGAGTCTTGATCTGCGCCTGCATCTGCTTCCAGAGCGTCTTGAGTGAAAAGTGCGGCCTTGAGCCCCTTTGAAATACCGGAGGAAAATCGAATTGGATCCACTTGTTCAGTTTTTCCATCATGCTCGTTTCTCCGATGGCCTCAGAAATAGTGGAATAATGAACCTTAAGGCTACCTTCGAGATATGGAACATGTCTGCTGGTGATAGCTTCTACCAGTGCTTTCAAAACGGCGTTGAGGTCATCAAATTTTAGTCCACCACTCTGAGACACGTGTCTCCAACACTAAATTACTTGGACCAACAGTGGGCTACCAGTTTGTTAACCATTCCTTCTTGCATAGGTTGGCAATATTTCCTTTCCAGGGCGCTCTATTGTTATCGAGTTTGAATTCAAACAGATTGGGAAGAATTTTAGCGGACGAATACATTTTGATTCAAGTCCGAAAACCACAACAAAAGCGAGTAGATCTGAATAAAAATGAATAGCACAAAGAGGAAGAAATGTGCTTCGGAACAAGTATGAAATATATGGTGGAAGTACCATTTCACAATCCAAAAAATTATTACAAAGTTCGTGGTCCGAAAATCCGACATCGATTTTGCAACAACCTAATAGTTTGCCATACACCTGTATGAAAAAACCTCAACCTATACCGAGTAACAGAAGCAGATATCACGCGCTCAATCTATCACGAGCGTTGGAAACTCAAAAAACTTCTTCTAGAGCTTATGTAGAAACGATACACTATAGTGGTACAAATAAAAAACCCTTCTGAATCTGGCAATCCCGACTCAACTGATGGATCTCGAGAGTATTTTTTTTTCTAAGCACAAAACGTTTTTGTGCTTGAGTGCGACACCATATCCTTCTTTCTCTTTTAAGGAATTTGGAAGCTTTCCAATAATTGACAAGTCTTGGTCATACGGAGACCACTTCGATTTAACGGATTTGTTGGTGTATTTCAATCAGAACAGAACAATCATGAAGGAACTTGTGCCATGGATCTCGGCCGATTGGATGAACAATTCTATAGCACGTTTGGCGGTAAATCTCCATTGCTAGAAATATGCGTTCTAAACGGTATCTGGAGCCCGTGACATCACGATCAGAATTTCGTTAATCTATTAGGTGTTAACATAAGTCCTTGCCCTTTTTTCAGTTGCGATTTTCTCCACCATATTGCCGTTTTTCCGTTATATGTCCTATACCTTCTGGAAGTTTCTTTCGTCTCTACAATACTTCCATCATGCCTTTTCACAGAACTACTGATTTACTTAATTTTTAGGTCCAAGAAGAAAAACGCCAATTTGGGGAAAAACACCATTTCCTCTTTGTATGCAGTAGGGGCCAGAAAGCACCCGACACTGTTCGAACGTGGAAGCTCTGTAAAATATAAACGCGGAAGAAAATTACCAGTGCAAGTATTGGATGACCAGTTTGATAATGCTGGGCATGGGTGGGGTCGGACGTTGTCATGGGGTAAGATAGCTAAACCCGTGTAAATGAATTCTTTTAACAGAATTACCTCAGTTATTTGAAAGCTTTGAGAGGTATGATGTCCATCTAGACCATACGATTCACATAAAGCATTTCCCATGTCCTTTAGAAAGAAATCTGTTTGGTCGAAGTGGTTGGTGTCATTAAGACCAAATATGTCTTCTTTGAGCTTCAAAAATCGCTCATGATCAGTCATTTCAAGCAAAACAACTCTTTCATATTTCTTTTGCTGTTTGAGCTATACACGAGACTGGTAACAAATTTTATGTTGGCTGACGGTTCGGCAAATCGCCGTCTTCAGAGCCTGAAATGAGCGATTCGAAATGCCAACTATCCGATCAAATCTCTCCAGAACAATGCAAACAAAACGCTATGTCTGTCATTCATCACGGGTCCAGCTCACAAACCAATGCTCACCTTTTTAGTGTGACAGCAGTGATGTTGAGACACTAACGACCGCTAACTGTCCACTTGAGCGTATGATTTGACCGCCCTCTTAGGATCAGAAGAGCAGTTCAAGATATGGAGCAAGCTCGCGCGTAATTGAGAGGCATTCTTCTTTGCGGTTCATTTTCGGGTTTTTCGCTTGGGTCCACAAAATTTCATTTTCGGGTTTTTCGCTTTGTGGATCCAAGCGAAAAACCCGAAAATGAAATTGGAGGCTCTGTGGATCCAAGCGAAAAACCCGAAAATGAAAGAGCACTTGGACGGCAAACAAAGATCACGCGAAAGTACACCTCTTGGCAACCACAGAAGGGTGCAACACGACGGAGCCAGTTTTTATGTTAATGTAAAAATCCTCGCGCAAGCACCTGAAACATCAGTTCGCAAAACTTTGGAGGCTTTGTGGATCCAAGCGAAAAACCCGAAAATGAACTGCGAAGAAGAATGCCTCTCAATTACGCGCGAGCTTGCTCCATATCTTGAACTGCTCTTCTGATCCAAAGAGGGCAGTCAAATCATACGCTCAAGTGGACAGTTAGCGGTCGTTAGTGTCTCAACATCACTTCTGCCACACTAAAAAGGTGAGCATTGGTTTGTGAGCTGGACCCGCGATGAAAGACAGGCATAGCGTTTTGTTTGCATTGTTCTGGAGAGATTTGATCGGATAGTTGGCATTTCGAATCGCTCATTTCTCGCTCTGAAGACGGCGATTTGCCGAAACGTCAGCCAACATAAAATTTGTTACCAATCTCGTGTATAGATCAAACAGCAAAAGAAATATTGATTGGACATGCCGAGGTTTACAGATAGTCGATCCTTTAGATTACTCCGCTATGTGCCAGCTAAATACCATCGACTTGCCAAAGAAGCACTGTCTCTGAGGCAGAAAATCGTATCAGCTAGACAGTCAACCCACTTTCTATGTCGTTGTCTGCACAATCACGTCATCCGTAACTTCATTCGACAAAAGAAGCTGCATGAACTGTGTGGACTGCCGGAAAACGACAACCGAGTACGAATGCTACAACTGCGGAGAAGAGGCAGAGAATAGTGGGTGGGTCAATTTCGATTTGCGATCATATTCGATCTAACCTCAAGAGAACTGCAAACGAAATTCGACCGCCTGTTGAGTATCTCGCGGAGCACTGTCCCACAGCTACCAAATGTGAGGACCCCTTTCGATGGCAGTAAACGCGAAACTGATACCACAGAGCACGTAACATCAAACATAGCGCGAGTGACCGTATTGGGAGGCTTCCCACTTCCAGAAATGCGATGTCCGTACTAGAATTGGGCCCCAGCTTTTCACCATCACAGCCCATTTCTACACTGGTTCTGCGTAAGATCACTTGTGCATTACATGAACTTCAGAATAGGCTCCGCAGTAGAGCGAACTACGATTGCGGGCTTGTGGACCGAAAAACACGCCAAACTTATCCAGTGATGCCTTTTCCGAGCCCGTTCTTCAAACAGCAAGCCGCCAATCCCAGTGTCGACGTGAGCTTCGTATGAATCGTATGGTCTAGGTGGACATCATACCTCTCAAAGCTTTCAAATAACTGAGGTAATTCTGTTAAAAGAATCCATTTGCACGGGTTTAGCTATCTTACCCCATGACAACGTCCGACCCCACCCATGCCCAGCGTTGTCAAACTGGTCATCCAATACTTGCACTGGTAATTTTCTTCCCCGTTTATATTCTACAGAGCTTCCACGTTCGAACAGTGTCGGGTGCTTTCTGGTTCCTACTGCACACAAAGAGGAAATGGTGTTTTTCCCCAAATTGGCGTTTTT
The DNA here is from genome assembly GCA_000688135.1 of Ancylostoma ceylanicum. Classification (NCBI taxonomy): domain Eukaryota; kingdom Metazoa; phylum Nematoda; class Chromadorea; order Rhabditida; family Ancylostomatidae; genus Ancylostoma; species Ancylostoma ceylanicum. The sequence continues at coordinate 1,931,563 of JARK01001359.1, read as the reverse complement.
CTTCTTAGGCTTAAAAATCAAGTAAATCAGTAGTTCTGTGAAAAGGCATGATGGAAGTATTGTAGAGAAGAAAGAAACTTCCAGAAGGTATAGGACATGTAACGGAAAAACGACAATATGGTGGAGAAAATCGCAACTGAAAAAAGGGCAAGGACTTATGTTAACACCTAATAGATTAAAGAAATTCTGATCGTGATGTCACGGGCTCTGTCGCCGGGATATGGGAATTTGCGAGAAACTGGGGTACTGATATAGAGAGATGAGGCTGACTTCATGACTGGGATGCTTCACATCAGAGCAATGCGAAGTGAGCATTAGAAGAAGTCTGCGTCTCCAAAAGCCCGGCCTTAACCTTACGATCAGACTGGTATCATTCTTGATGGAATTGTGTGCACTTGAACTGATAGTTTTATTGCTAATTCGATGCAAAGGGGAAATTTTTATGTTGTTGATGTGCTAAAACTGTAAGTTTCATCCTGTATCCTGAACACTCACAAGGTTTTCAGTTTATCCCCGATCAATCAAATCTTAAAGAATTATTGGGAATTGGACACGACAAAGCACTCGATAAGATGAAGTTTTTCAAAACTTTCAGAAATCTGGTATGAAAGTTCAAGTTCTTATATTTCTCAATGTTTCAAGGTATAATTTGATTGGATTCCAACATCGGCGATTTGGAGTTGTTGAGATGGCTCGGCCACGTTCTTCGTGCTGACCTTGATAAAAGCTGCCGAATAAGCTTTAACCTAGACATACTAACGAGGCGGCTAAAATGGGCGTTATGGCCTAGGCGATCTGGACGCTACCCTCAAACTAACAGGGGTTGACTCCTGACAGGCGCACGACAGGGTAGAGTCGTGTCAGCAAAGTAGTGTTGAAGGACCAACAATCTTAACAGCATTATAAAAAAAAGAGAATCGGTGGAGAACAAGGAGAAATTATATTGTAAAACTGTCTCTATAAAATTTTTTCTCTGAAGATACCTTCGCCACATTGCAATATCAAGCAGCAGTATTGGGCGACCTCATTCCATCTACCAGGTTGTTGCGATATCGATTGCCGAAACGAAACTCCACTTCAAAGTGTAACTCGACTCAAACATACCTTTTTGATCACCTTAAAAACCGGAGAAAAGGTACGTGGGAGAGACGGAACGACCACTGAGGGAAAGGCTGGATGAGCATAGGCGAGCACTTACCCATCCACAGTCATATCCTAGCAGTAGCTTCTCTAAGCACCGCACGACGATGCATACGCGGGGAACTGTTCCAGATTTCGAAGTCAAAGTATTGCATCGTCACCTCGAAAAAACTCTGGAGAGGAAGATTCTAGAGGCGAAAGATAAAAAAGGTGCAAGCCGGAGATCAACAGCAAGGAAGAACTTGTGGAGGCCTTAAGATTCATTGCTTGACCAATTGTGGGAAGACAGGAGGATCAGTGATAAATCGAGAAGCTAGGATCACCGTGTCATCGTCCTTTAAATAGTCATTGAGGTCCCGGGGCGACTTCATTACTGTACTCTCTACCAACGAGCGACCATCTTTTTGCTTGTCACGTTGTGATGTATGTATTGTAAAGTTCTTTAAGATCCGAAGAAGGCGTTAATCGCCGGAAGCTCATCAGATGAATTGTATACGAAGTTCTCATCATACACTGGAAACGGAACTTAAAAACCTTTCAATTCGCTATATCTCTCGAAACAGTTCATCGAAAAAGTTTCTGCAATGAAAATGGATCGGAAAAGCATTCAAACTTTTGGAAGACGATTTCAGCATGTGGGTAGCGTGATCGATCGAGGGAAACGGCGCAATCGCACGAGGATCAAGACTTCAGAACTTGGGAAACAGGATAGGAGGAATAATAAAAAAAAGAAGAAAACTATTGCTATTTACTAGGGATGGGTGAAGTTACTCATACCTCACTACTCTTGCTATGCTGTATATTTGGTTGTCGCTGAAGTTTCCCGCCACTATTGAACAGTTTTTCAAATTTATTGTTCTTCTTCAACACGGTTGACAATTAATGAATACTAGCCTGATAGTCCGGCTAACGCCGGACTCTCAGGCTTCTGTTAGGCTCGCTTCGCTCGCCTCGCATTTTTGTATACATTCGTCTCTACTGAGCACCGGCGCACTACCTTCACAGTTGTGGACTTGTCCAGCAGCGATCCCTGCTACTGGCCGCCAGCGCATCGCCTTCATAGCAGTAGTCCTCCTATCATTTCCCAACGCCCGTGCCGGCTCAACCCTCTTCCAAACCATTCTTCGCCAGCCTTGCTCATCCTCCCTTTTTTAAAGGCACCGTACCCACTGCATTTTATACGATCTTGTAATCCTCAGACGAAAATGTCAGGACATGCGGAAGACGATAGTCCTCATTTCTTAAGGAAGTTTATCGGTCATGCGGTGATATCTTGCTTCGGGACATGCGGAGGAGGTACAGTGAATCCACGCCGACGAGGCCGCCACAGCGGTCGGCGGCGCTTATGCTGTTAGCTTCCAAGTCGTCCACGTCACAGCCAGATCATTGACTGATACAGTGAAGATAACGGTGAAACGTGATACGCAGATTAGAGATGGTGACGTGGAGTGCTGGCAAACGTGGCTGTAGTGCTGGCAAGCGTGGCCGCCTCTGGATCGCCGACCGCTGTGGCGGCCTCGTCGGCGCGGATTCACTATAGTCGAGGGGTGCGATATAGGCCCGAAAAACCATCAGGACTTGCGGAGGACGTAGTCGGGGGTGCGGCATACCCCCGAACTCTGATAAAAGCCTCGGATGGGTGCGGAGGATCATGGCAGGTAATCCGAGAACCCCCGATTCCTGACATCACAGAGCAGTGAACTCTGCCTACTTTTTCACTGTTTGTAGCACTGCACTACATCTTTCTGCTACATTGGGGCCTATACGGGTTCTTATTGCCATTTACGGTATACAGGATGCGGCAAAAGTCTTTGGACAAACATATTCGATCTCCAAAACATGAGGAAGAAAAATTAGAAAAGTCGATGGTCGCTGTGTATTAGTAGTTCACTTATTGACATAAATAACATTTTCGATTCCAAAATTTCCTCTAATGGTAGCGATTCATGCTTGTCAAAAGGTAGATGAGACGTTGGCCCTGCGCGCACACTGATGAGCTGTGATTCATTTCGGGCCTTCTCCAAAGTTTCGGAAGAGAGTCCAAATTCCTGTGTGGTTTTAGGAACGTCACAGCCTGCAGAATCTAGAAACCAATTCGGAATCTGCCAAAATAGATGTAGGATCTCGATAAGCGAATGTTTGTCTCCACCATGGCAATAGAGAAGAATACTCACTTCGAATGCAGCACGCACAGAAATCCTTCCGTTGGAGACTACTCCGAATTTCGGGGTTTTTCGGGGACTGTAAACTCACAGGCAGGGATAAAACTGCGTGAAATAAGCGAGAAATGCAAAAAATGAAGGCGCTCTTTACCATGTGTCGAAGGCAGGCGCGGACGAGTGCTCCGCCGCGGAGTGTGCGTGCGTCCCGCCACGAAACCCTGTGAATGGTACGCATTGCACGCGTTCGCTGCGGCAGGCCACCCACGGCGGTAGCGTTAACTGGCGCGTCGGGCCGTTGAAAGGCCGACGTGGCCGTGACAGCGATTCTTGTTTCTCTGCAGGTAGGTCATCATTCATTGTGTTCTTCTCACATTCGTGATGTGCTCATTCTCTATTTTACCAGCCACACTTCAGCTCCTAGTCGAGGATCTTCTTTTGAACACGCGAGAATAGCTGTTGTAGCGCGATTTCCGTGCCTGCGCGCGAAAATTTTGACCACTGCCAAAAGCGAAGCTAGCAATGAAGTTAGAAGTGCCCAACCAATCCTTCAAATTTCCCAGAGATTCTCCCGGTTCCATAGTAGAAGGCTTCTACTACTCCCGCAGGAGTTCCTCACAAGAACTTCCTCACCAAGTGAGTGCTTCATACCACAAACTCTCTGGTATCAATCTACCGACCCCAGCGGGAGGATGGCTTGGTTGGTCACGAGCGCAATCGAACCATCGACCGGGTGCATGGGCAGCGAGTTTCTTACCACTGCGCCAGTCCGCGACCAGGAGTTGGAAAAACGATAAGTCAAAAATTCGATAAAAATGAACGAGCCGGTACTTTAGTGTAAAATGCTTGTCAGATTTAGTGGGAACGTCAATCACGATTGAACGCTCTGTGCTAGAACCTCCATAGGCCTACAATGATTACGTAATCAACGTTTTGTCCCGATCAGGGTAGATCGCAATGTGCAACACTCTCTCCACTAGCGAATGCACTGCGATAAAAACATTAGTCGATGCCTCAATCGGTCCTTCGGTTGTGGGCACGGATGGAGCAGAGGCAAAGCAGCGGACTGGTAAGCAATTGAGGAGCAATGGTAAATGAGTTCGAAATCTCCAAGCGATGGTGGGAGTGATAAGTTTTGTTTGAAATCTCCCATTTCAGGACATGCGGAGGATGAAACCGGGATTTGCGGAGGGCTAAATCAGGACTTGCGGTCTGTAACAGACCGGGTCTCCTGACCAGCTCCTCCGGGTACCCTGCGGTAGCCCTACGCATGGGTGCGATACTTTGTCTGAGTCGAAGGCCAGTATCACTTATTCCAACTGGGGTGTAAACAAATTTCGGTTACTGAATACATATACTATACTTATACAACACTAATATACACAGTTACTGAATACATATACATATACTTAACATGTTCGAACATGACAAAAGTGGCCCGAAACACCTGTAAATCAAGGTAAAAATCAAAATTTGCAAGCTTTTCGTACATAACTCGACGCGCTCAACACGATGGAGTGGATATTTTCCGTTTTTAACGGCTAGTTGTTGTGTAAGACACACACATCAACTGCCAATTGATAAAAAGTAATATATGAACTTTTATTATCTAACTACTATACTCAGACAAAGTATCGCACCCATGCGTAGGGCTACCGCAGGGTACCCGGAGGAGTTGGTCAGGAGATCCGGTCTGTTACAGACCGCATATATAAGTTTCCGCACGGACCGAACCGTTCCTCCAGACCTCAAACTTGGGTAATTAAACCTTATTGGGGAATTATAACGATACAAAAAAAGAGTCAACAATTCAACGACACAGGGAGTTAGAAAAAATAACAAGATGAGGATTGAAGAAAATAACAAAATGAGGATTGATCTTGCATAAGGCTAATGCTCTCTCTTTTATACTCGGAATACAGATCCGACCACCAGATAAAGGATCATATGAACATTGTTTGAAAATTTGTGACAGATATATTGAAAAGATTACAGAAAGATTACAGACATTGAGAAGAAAACAGTGAGGAACATCCTGAAAAATAGAGAGGATTCTCTATACTCCGCGCCGTGAAGGACCAGCTTGTGGCGAACGGTGTTGACGCTGTTGACGCTCCCAACACTCCCGAAGCCGATCTCTGATCTGGTCGATTGTCTTGCGGATGTCAGATTCTTCTGCACGGAGTCGATGCTTCTCTTTCTTCATATCGTCAACTCTTCTTACCGCCGTGGGGTCGACGTCGACTTTCTTCCAGGCTTCTTCAATGCGATAGAGGATTGCCTGAATTTCATGACGTGTCTTGACCAACTTGCGGTTGTAGGTCGCCATTTCTGCTTGCAGCCCTTTCACCTCCTGCGCTAGTCTTTCCTCTTCATTTTCTTGTCGTTCTGGCACCGGGCTCACTTGGCATCTGGCTCGCTCAACCACGTCTGTCGCTGCCGACACACTCCTCTTTCTCCTTCTTTCTCTTCTCTCTCCTTTCCAGGCTTCTACCATTTCTTTGATGTCGTGCAACGTATCGAGTCTCTTGTCTAGACGCTCCAGTCGCCTGTTGACGCCGAGTTCTTCGAGTGTCTGTTTGATTTCACACTCCAGAAGAATCATTCGTTGCATGAAGGCCTTGATGTCGTTCATCGCTTGTGGAAGATTGAGTTTTTGCAGATCACTTCTCAGGTTTCGCACCTCTTGCTCGATTTCGTCGACGTGGATATTGATGACAGTCTTGACGGCCTCAAGTTCGCCGATGAACGTTTTCGAGAGTTCCGCGAGCCTACTATTTAGTTGACCTTCGGTAACCAGCGAATCGCTGCTCGTGAAGTCGCGCTTTCTTCTCTTTACCGGTGCCGTCGGACGTGACCCTGATTTCTTCTTCTGCTTGACGGAGGTGGTTGACGACGTGGAGTCGCGGGCGGACATAGCGAGGACTGTGGAAGACTGATCAAGAAGCTCCTTGCTGTAGCTAGGCGGAGTCATCGGAGATTTGTTGTTCTGATGGCGAACGGTGGTTGCCTTGAATGGCGTAGCTGTTGTAAGCTGGCATGGTAGTCGGAAAGGTTTTTCGCTGTTATCTGATGATGGAGCTGCACTTTTTCTTGAACAGTATTGATTGAAAGAGAGAGCATGTTGTTCTCCTTCCGTCAAAGGAGTTTTTTCTCTCCCTTGCTCGTTCGAACGAATCGACTCTTGGCTACCCCTCCAACCTTTTTCAGGATGAAAAAAACGGTGCGTGGGACGATCATCAGCATTCTGAATCCACACGACCAGAAGCATAAGTAGCCAAGAATTATTGCTAGAAGCAGTAATCCTCCGGCGAGGGCCAGAGTTGTGTACCATTGCCACATGACATCAAAAATGTGATGGAAATCGGGCAAAACTACTTCTTCGTAGATGGTGCTTTCTCCTGCGAGAATTGTGAGTGCCGCCCCGTGGATTGTTCGCACCCATCGAAGAATTCCAGTAACTTCAAAGGTGGTCTGAACTGTTCCGCAGGAGACCGCGCATTGTTTCCGCACTCGCGCCGACATATGGTGGAAGCGTAAGATGGAGCGAGCTCCTTCTTGTTTACAAGGCACCGTGAAGAACAGTTCTTCGCATTGAATCGTAGCCATTGTCGGAGCGCCATTTGTGGAGCAGGAAATTTCTGCTACAGCTCCTTGGGGGCACGAATAACATCCCTTTGCGATGGAGTTTTCTACCGTGCATACTGAATCGGAAACAGCAGTTACTGCGTGCTCGAAATGGTCCTTCGATTGAATCAAAATTTCTGCTGTGGTGAACATTGGAATAATTGCTCTCACGGTCCCTTTTTCAGCCGAAGTGAATGTTATCCAGGGACGCCGAATTGGAAAACGGTTTTCAATCTGTTTTTCAAAAATGTCCGTTATGTTTGTGTCTGCACAAACGCAGTTTATCCTATTTTCTGCTGGATGACAATTGCAATGAGGATTCACGGAGCAGTTCAGTGATCGGGCAGCTTCTTGTGACTCACAATGTAAGGGAGGTTTTTCGTTGCTGTTCCATAAGGCAAAATCCGTACCATCACTGATGAACGTTGATGACAGTGTAGGTGTTGGAGGGACGGTGATGGAGGTGAGAGTCATCTTCATCGCTCCTACTTGGGTTGGAATTGTGGGTTGGAGGAAAAAGGCGTACTTTTTCGGCGTTCTTGTTCGTTGGCTGATGGAAGTCAGTTCAAGATGAACAGCTTCATGCCATTGACTGCATTTGAAGAGTTCGTAGATCTTCTCATTCCTGGGGACATTGTAGATCCTGTAAAAGAGGCAGCCGCTGCTTAGGTAAAAACATCCGCAGCCTGGTCCTCCACAGCTTTCCACGCAGCGAGTGATACCTGGGTAGTTGTTGCTTTCCCCGAGTTCTGGAAGTATTGCCGTAGAATTGATGTCTTCGCATTTTTTGCCAATGCATGAGCCGGAATGGGAACATCTCTTTGAGTCTCTAACTCGTTGAACTGAATCTCTCGTGAAGAGTATGTATTCTTTTTCACATGTGAGATGCAGTCCTTTCCACACTAGTCGGATTTCTTTCACCAGGGTTTGATTCTTGTGGAGGCGTAAGCATGCTTCTTGATGGAAGCTGTTCATTTTCAGAAGTTCCGTGATGTGGGAAGTGCACGTCTTGTGTCCTTGTGGTGAAAGATAACAGGTAGTTGTCGGATGAGAGAATACGTCAACATTTTGACAAGCATGAGTGGCTGTCATTACCGTTGCGAGGATCGTCAATGAGATTAGTGGTGTTCGCAAAAACGCCTCTACATCGTGCCGTCGACGATATTCGTGTCGCTGTGCAGTTAGGCTTCTCAGGAACCATTGACCTGCCCTTCGAAATAGTCGTCCTGCACAATTCGCACATGCCCAGACACCAAGGCCGAGCAGTCTGCAGGGTTTGCCTAGTACTATCGGTACGTAGCAGATGACATATAGAAGGGCTGTCGTCAGGTACAGGAGTATTGCGAATGCTGCTATTGCTGATCGCGGTGAGCATTCGGGATTGAAGATGTTTGCCGTACAAAACCAGCATCTGATATTCTCGCAAAAGGATGACGGTGGACATGTCTGGTTGAAAATCGTAACACGGCTTCCATCATACACCTTCCACTGAACGTGGTGTATGTGCAGCGTGATTTCGGGTGGAAAGACTATCTCCTCCGTGGCAGGAGGATGTTCCTTGACATAGCAATAATCTTCTGCGCATAGTTCGTACCGTTGTACTCCAGGACAGTGCAGCTGTACTCCTCCTAGGCCGCATCGCATTTCCGGCGTATGAGCAGAACCTACGCTTTGAGCTCTCCCCAATGGGATGGCTAAGAAGAAAGCGGTAACCACGATCATTAAGCTGGAACTTGAGAAGAGTATTGACGTACGATTGCTTCCATCAGGAGAGAGAATGGAGTTGTTCACTCGTTTTGTTCTTGGCCGAAGATTGTAGCGTGGATGGTTCGTAGTAGTTTCTACCTGTTTGTTGGTTGACGATTCTTGACGTTGATGTACGTCTTCCATCGAGTTATTATCCTTGTTGTTCTGGTGGGAGGTCTCCTTGGATGGATCCCCCAGTTCCAGGGGAACGAGCATGTTCACTGGTCTTTTGATGATGCGTCTATTGGGCAGTTGGATTTCTGCTTCTCGGATGTTTCCATCCGTTGCAGTATGCAAAGAGGCAATACGCCCGATTTTCCACGAGTTGCGTGGGAGAATAGGGTCGGCAATCAGAACAACCGTGTCGACTGTTGGCGTAACTTTGCCTCCTTTGCGGCCTTTCAGACCGAGCTGGTGAGTCTCTCGCAGACTACTGAGATAGTCCCGACTCCATATTTTCCAGAACTTCTCTGTATACTCATGGCTGTGGCGGAGTGCCTCTTCAGCTTGGCGACGTGTTCGCATGCGTGAGGCTTCTTCGGGTGGTAGGTAATCCTCGTCGTCATCGTCCTGTCCAGTGTACTCGAATGGATAGGTGATGATCAGATCTTTTTGGATGAAATCAATAGGACGTAAGATCGGCGTTGTTTCCCAAGATTCTTCCTGATAAGTCAGGGGTCTGCTGTTGAGGCTTCCCTCGACTTCCGTCAACAACGTTGCCAGTGCTTCTCGTTCCAAGACATTTCCTTTCATGACTTTGTAGAGGGATTGTTTCACGGACTTTATGAGCCTTTCATAAAATGCTCCCTGCCACGGAGCGTAGGGCGTTATTGTCTTCCACATGATCCCTTTCGTAGCCATTGATTTTGCAAGGATTATATCGGTTGGAATGGAAGCAATTGCATTCCTCAGAATTTCTTCGCCAAGGAGGAATGATGGGCAGTTATCTGATATAATCATAGACGGGACACCGCGTCGTGCGAAGAAACGGCGTAAAGCGAGTAGAAGTGTAGCCGTGGACATGTCCCCTACAAGCTCGAGGTGTAATAAACGTGTTGTCGTGCAGGTCAGTATCACTCCATAGACCTTGTTCTCTTCGTTGTTGTCCTTGGTTAAGAGAGGTCCAAAGAAATCGATCCCTACGTGTTCGAACGGCCGAGATCTTTGTACTCGGCACTCCGGAAGGTCTGGCATATCTGGGTAATTATAAGGAAGATTATTCATCTTCTGGCATGGGACGCATGTTCGAATTACTTGACGGCACAGTTGACGTAGTTTCGGAATCCAGTACGTTTGACGCACGTTTGCCATGGTATGTGCAATTCCACAGTGTAGCGGAGTGTGCGCATCGTTGGCAATCATCCGGGCCAAAGCTGATTTTGACGCTATCAAAATAGGTTGGCGAACGTCGTAAGCGAGATCCGTCTTGTTCATGCGCCCTTGACACCGCAAAATCCCATTATCATCGTACAGGAGTTTGAGTTGCTTAAGAGTATTCTGTCGCGATTCAGGGATGTGGACCTGCTGGTGATTGCGGATGAGTACCCTTCGAGCCAGTTCTCGCTCCTCCGCGGTCACGTAGGGTTCCGTGGACATGTCAGTTATTTCAGGAATGTGTTTCTTTATGCGGGCGCGAAGATCTGCATTGACGCGAGATGTAACGTACTTGACAAATCTCAGTACATATGCAATCGTAGTCTGGCATGAGCTCAAGCAGTTGTGCCGTTGCCAGCTTAGGAGATCGCTTATAGAAGAATCGTCCTTACTGGATACAGCGAAGACGCCGCTGTACTGGCTCTCCGTGGATTTTTCGTACGCATGTATTGAGAAGAACTTGCATTGATTCTTCCATGTTTCTGGTGGTGATTTCAGGAAATCAGGTCCCTTCCACCAGAAATGTTGAAGGAATTCCTCATGGGTTACTCCGCGTGTTGCACAGTCGGCAGGATTGGCGGAAGTGCTCACATATCCGAAGCTTGTTGACACGGGAATATCGTCGATAATGTGGTGCACTTCTTTGATGCGATTGTTCACAAATACTCCCGCTGAAGCTTCTTTAGGATTCTTCGAAATCCAGCTAAGAGCTATTTCGGAATCCGTGAGGATGTAGATGGCATTGATCCTAACCTTGAACTTGATCGCGTTGAATATTGAGTGAGCCAATCTGGCTGCCATTGTTAATGCATGTAATTCCATTTTTGGTATCGTAGGCGTGTCCCGGAGTCGTGATAACTTGCATTTTCCTACCAGTAGGTTGGAAGACTCATTTTGAACCAGGTATGCACAAGTAGCCATGGCTTGTGAACTGGCGTCTGCAAATAAAGCCAACGTGGCTGGCATGTCCATTCTGGCGATTTTCCGTGGCACTGACTTTCGAAATCCGTTGGCTCCATCTTGAATGGACTGCCATTGAGTCTGATGCTCAGGAGTCAGACATGTATCCCATTCATAGTTGTGGCTCCAGAGCTGCTGAAAAAAGAGTTTACCCTTCAATGTAAGTGGGGTGAGCCATCCGTGGGGATCGTAAATGGAAGCAACCTGCTCCGAAACCGTACGCTTCGTCTGTTTTGGTTTCGGTGGGTATGAGCATGATAGAATCAAATCATCGTTGTCAGTGTTCCACATAATTCCGAGAACTTTCGGTACCACATTGTTGCTGAGGTCCTTCGTCTGTATGTGAGCATTGAAATCTTGGTTGTTCGATCGGAATTCTCGTAGATTCATTTGAAGATCGAGAAAGATCTTCTTTGTTTTTTCGTAGAGTGCAAGAGCCTCGCTTGCGCTGTCACTTGTGAGAATGACGTTGTCAACATAAGTATTATCCAGCAGAGACTTTGCAAACTGCTGATCTTCGTGACACTTCAAGTGATGATGAATCGTAGCTGCTAGTAAGAACGGTGAGCAATTGAGACCAAAAGCGACGCGGGTGAAGCGGTATGTGACAAGATTGTCGTTGGTGACTGGTCTCTTCGGATCTCGTAGCCACAGAAAACGTGTTGCATTTCTGTCTTGTGGCTGCAATCGTACTTGGAGAAAGGCTTTCTCGACATCACTAATGAGTGCAACATTTCCGGTGCGGAAGCGAAGAAGCATATCGAATAACATCGGAAGTATCACCGGTCCGCGATGCAACACATCGTTCAGCGATGGCGCGCCTTTCTGGTGAGCTGACGCATCAAATACCACTCGAAGCTTTGTTGTCTCTTTGTGGGGAGTGAGTACAGCTTGATGGGCCAGATAATGAACTCTCTTGGGTTTCTCTTCCTCCTTGTCATTGACTTCTTCTATTATACCGAGTTGGAGTTGATTCATGAAGGTATCGTGATACTGTTCCAAGAGATCAGGATCCTGCCAAAGTCGCGTAACCGTAGTTTCCAGCCTTCTGAAAGACATTGCTTTGTTATCGGGTAACTCTTGAGCTTCCGTTTTCCAAGGAAGTCGAACGTAGTAACCGTCCTCTTTGTGTTGGATAGTTTCCTCAAATTCTTTCCAGACTAGTGCATTTGTGTCCTCTCGTTCCTGTTCTGTTGATCCAAGAAATTCCTGAACTCCAGATGTTTCGAAAGAATAGAGCCGTTCCCACATCGTCATGTTGTCGGATGTCGGGGATTCCATAGCGATTTGGTCAACAGTGGGAGACGGCTCGGCTGGATAAAGATGTTCGTCATCTTGAATGACGCTGGAGGTAGTTGTTTGTTCCGTTTCTGGAAGGGCCGCCACTTCCTCATGGTCTTCATCCGTATGCGGTAAGACGGGGAGGGTGCTCGTAAGAGAATGCCCCGTATGCGACTCTCCACCAAGGTTGCGTGGTCTGCCAACAACGAGGTATCCCAACTTTGAGGGAATTACCCGTAGTCCAGAGGGTAACGTCATCTGTTGTCCACTCTCCTCCTCCATGAGCGTGAAGAGGTCGCCACAGCCGAGCAGCAAGTCTGGTCGGATACTTGTCGTACTGGGACGAATGGATAAAGAAATGTCGTTGTCGAAGAGGAATCGCTTGTCCTCATATGTAAGTGTGCTACTCTGAATTGGTTCCGTCAGAACATCAATTCTGGTTACCGAATAGCAATGTGGTACTCCTTGTCGATCCCACAGTTGTATGTTCGAGACTCCGCACATCTTTTGCATTGGCGTCTTCGATCCGAATGTGTTGATTGTCAAGAGGGACTCCTTGATTATCGGTAGATTCAGTCGTTTGGCCAGATCGTCGCTTATGAATGAGCGATCAGCGCCGGAGTCAAGCACAATATGTACAGTCTCCAGGGTTTGTGTGCTCGGATTGAGAACTTGGGCTTGTCCCACAAGAATCAGCATGTCCGATCCTTTGTGACTGATGTGAAGTACAGTGTCAAAGGCATGTTCTCGTCTATCATCCTGGTCTGATGAGACGAAATGCATTTTGGCAGCTGTTCTGCGAGGGGAACCGGGCTTGATAGGCAAGCTCTTCGATGTTTGAGGTTCTTTGGAGGGAGAAGAAACATGTGTGGTAGAAGAAACTGCCGAAGATGTTCTGGGTGCCGTCACTGGTAGTTTTTTACAAATCGATGTATGATGGCCAAATACATTGCAGACTCTACACGCTCCTCGGGTGCATTGCGCTACTTGATGACTTTTTTCTCCACAATTGCGGCAAAGGTTCTTCTTCTTGAGGATCTCTATTCTTTTTTCTCTTGAAGGGACTTCTTCGCAATGTTTAGGCGAATGCCCTCCTTTTTCACAGTAGAAGCATACGAATCTGTCCTTCCTTAACTTCGCACCTTTCTGCCCCAATTCATTTCGTGGCGTCCTGTTAGGACTGTGGCGATCTTCTGGCAATGGTCCACTGATTCTCTTTTCTGTGGATTGCATAATCTTCATTTCAGCCTTGATGTAATCTTTGGCAGCAAGTAACAGATCCTTTGTTTCCCATTCGGGGCTAGGTCCACGTAATTGTTGTTGTCGTAGGACATGACGCTGAACTTCCACTGAAAATTTTCCAAGCAGCTGTTTTTGCAAGAAGACGTTATCGACGTGTTCTCCCTTCAGTCGGAGTTGGCTTACCAAAGAAGTGAGACGTTCGCATAGATTTGCTTGGTCTCCGAGACGGTCAGTCGTTGCTCTTGCTGCCTGAAGTTTTCGTAGAAGTTGGTCTACTAGTGCTTGCTGATCACCGTATTTCTCCTTCAGATAAGCAATGACGACTGGATACGTGTTTCGCGAGACTTCGTACTGTTTCACACAGTCCCTTGCTTCTCCTTGAAGCGCGTCCAGGAGATAGTTCATTTTATATAAGTCGTCTATATTCCTGGAGTGCACCGAGTGTTCAAATGCTGTCCAGAACGTCTCCCACTCCCATATTTTGCCATCAAATTTAGGGATGGGTATGGGGGGTAATGTTACTGCAGGAGTCTCACTCGGTGTAACTGCTTGGTGGCGATCTCGGAGTTCTTCTACTTCTCCGTGTGTGATGGCATATTCCATTGTCAGTAATTGCGCCACTGTTGTATATGCCTTTCCAAGAAGGTCATGTGCTGCGTCGGTATTGCTATTGACTTTGCTAAGCACATCTGGAGACGATGGTAGATCGACGTTCAAGTTGTCTGCTGCTGTTGTATATTTTTCGAGGGCGAGATCTACGGCGTCTCTGTCTGCTTCGATGGTTCTTCTAGCTTGTCTTATTTGCCTCCTATGATCTCGCAGAAACCGCAATTTTTCCTGCTCTTCCGTGATCTTGTTGGCATTGTCGAGGAGTTCTTCTTGATCCTTGAGAATCTTCTTAAGTCGATTGCACGCTCGTGTTAGAAGTCCTTGGCGGCTGGAGAGATTTGAAGTCATCTTCTTAGTTTCTTCTTCTGGCTCCGAGGTCGATCGTGTACGGCCGATGCACCATATATAAGTTTCCGCACGGACCGAACCGTTCCTCCAGACCTCAAACTTGGGTAATTAAACCTTATTGGGGAATTATAACGATACAAAAAAAGAGTCAACAATTCAACGACACAGGGAGTTAGAAAAAATAACAAGATGAGGATTGAAGAAAATAACAAAATGAGGATTGATCTTGCATAAGGCTAATGCTCTCTCTTTTATACTCGGAATACAGATCCGACCACCAGATAAAGGATCATATGAACATTGTTTGAAAATTTGTGACAGATATATTGAAAAGATTACAGAAAGATTACAGACATTGAGAAGAAAACAGTGAGGAACATCCTGAAAAATAGAGAGGATTCTCTATACCGCAAGTCCTGATTTAGTCCTCCGCAAATCCCGGTTCCCTCCTTCGCATGTCCCGAAACGGGAGTTTTCAAACAAAACTTATCACTCCCACCACCACCACCCGAGATTTCGAACTCATTTACCAATGCTTTTCGATCGCTTACCAGTCCGCTGCTTTGCCTCTGCTCCATCCGTGCCCACAACCGAGGGACTAGTTGAGACATCGAGTAATGTTCTTATTGCAGTGCATTTGCTAGTAGAGGGAGTGTTGCAGACAGCGATCTACCCCGATCAGGACGCAACGTTGAATACGTAATCATTGTGGGCCTATGAAAATTGTAGGTTCTAGAACAAAGCCATCCATCCTTCTGGGGTCGGTGGATTGGCATCAGTGAGCCTTGGAGTATGAATCACTGGTTTGGAACATCGATTGCCCCGCGCAAGTCATGGTGTAGGGTACATACACATTGAATCCCTCTACTATGCCCATTTGAAGTCGAATGTGTGGAGCATCCCATAGACGAGTTGGATAACGCCGAGTACGCTATGTACGCCATGTACGCTGTCGTTTTCGGCAGTTTAAATAAATTCTGTTACTGTAGTAGTCTCGGAAAAGACCTCTGAGTAAGACTGTTACTCTGGTCATGCTAGGTGGTACTGGCGCTGTATTCTGTATCAGCCACACTGTAAAAAATACTTCAGAGACACCCTGAGTGAACCATGATCTTAAAGGTGCGGCAGAAATCTTTGGACAAGCATAAACGCTCGCTGAAATCCCACGGAAGAGGAACTTGGAAAAACCAGTGGTTGCTTTCTCTTTCAGACCTAGTTTTGAGCAAAAATTTTTTTTGTTCCTGAGGTTTCCTCCTGTTGAATGCTCACAGCCTCCGGAAAGTCCAGGTGAGACATGGGCTCTTGCGCGCAGGTAGTGGAGGTATTTTTCTCCCTACCACTTCTATTTGTGACGAGACTCCAAACTCCTGTGAGGATTAGTAGAAGCCTTCTACTATGGAACCCAGAAGAACCTCTTAGAAATTTGCAAAGTCGGTGGGGCTCTTCTAAGCTAGCTTCGCTTTCGGCAGTGGTTAGACTTTTCGCATGCAAAAACGGAAATGGCGCTACAACAGTTATTTTCGCTTGTTGGGGAGCAATTCTCTACTGTTTTCTGTTACAGATTTGTTGAATTGCTCTTTCTCAATAGATATATGATAAGTATGGATTCATAGAACGAAACAGCCTCTCAAAGTAAGTGTTCTTGTCCATTGCCATGGCGGAAACAAATATCTGCTTATCGAGGTCCTACATCTTTTCTGGGAGATTCCAAATTTAGTTCTAGACTCTGCAGGCTATGACGTTCCCAGAGCCATACAGGAATTCGGACTCCCTTCTGAAGCTTTGGAGAAGGCCCGAAATGACTCACAGTTCATCAGTGTGCGCGCCGGCCCAACGTCCCATCTACTATTTGACAAGCCTGGATCGTTACCACTGGAGTAAATTTTGGGATCGAGAATGTTATTTATGTTAACAGATTAACTGCTTATGCACAACAACCATCCACTTTTTCAATTTTTCCTTCCTCGTGTTTTGAAGATCGAATATGTTTGTCCAAAGACTTTTGTCGCACCCGGTATAGCGAAAATGGCAATAAAAACCCGTATAGGCCCTGATGTAGCGGAAGAATTTAGTCTAGGGCAACAAACGGTGCAGAAATAGGCAGAAATCACTGATGTCAGGCATCGGGGGGTTTTCGGTTTACCTGCCATGCCCCTCCGCACCCATCCGAGCATTTTATCAGTGTTCGGGGGCATGTCGCACCCCCGACTACCTCCTCCGCAAGTCGCGATGGTTTTTCGGGCCAGGATCGCACCCCTCGACTACTTCCTCCGCATGTCCCGAAGCATGCTATCACTGCATGACCGATAAACTTCCTTATGAAATGAGGGCTATCGTCCTCCGCATGTCCTGACATTTTTGTCTGAGTACAGGGGGGATAAGTTATTGTACATCGTTTGCTGGCTTATTACTCTGCGGTTGTGCAAGTTTTTTCGACAATCTAGGCCTATCTTTATAGAGCAGGATTTTTCTATTTTTCACAAACATGTCCGGGATACGCGGAATATGACGGAAAAATTCTAGCGTGAACTTCAAACTCAGATTTTTGGTGCAGCCAAATGCACTGATTCAGCCAGCAACTCCTGAGCAAAACAGCCACAAAAACGGTTTTTGACAGCGGATTTAAGTGGGACAAAAATAGTCTCGTACTCTTGAAGCCTATTTTGAGATGTATGTGCAAAATCCACTGCAGATCGGGGTTGATAAAAGCACAGGGAGAGGCTGTTCCAAAAATTACTTTAATGAGAAAACCAAACCTTAGGTTTTGAGAAGCATAGCTGGCCTGTATCAGGGCCTATTCATGAGGCTGCGAAGTCATTCTGCAGCATTTTTACTCAAGTTTTCAGATCACATCAATGGTCTAGCGGATATCCTATCTTTTAGTGGGAAAAATCCTGGAACTCAAATTTGGTGGAAATTGCTCATCACGGGTGGCATGGAGTATCTGTGCTTTTTTGCCCCCATATTTCTTAGACTTCGCTTTCTTAGGAAATCTTGGAATGAGCTATAAAGAGCACTTCTAGCTCTTCAATAATCATGTAAGCAGTGAAATCCAACTCGAAGATTCTGTGGATTTTCCAGGAAAAATTGTCACAACAACCTAATTTTCTCAAAAAGTTGTTTCGAGGCCGACTGCGTGATAGCAGAAAATTTCCGAAAAAGCGGATCTTCGCCTAAAGATACTTTCAACCTTTCTCTATTTCGCGGAGAAAGGAGCGGAACAATGCATGGGTTCCTGGTGACGAAATGAAAGATCAAACGTACAATAAGTTATGTCCCTCCCCCTTGTATATTTGAGTTTGTGACGTGAAATGCACTTTGCCCTAAAGGAATTGGTGAGCGGGTATACCACCCATATCAGATCCAACCATGTAAACATGATTATGGCGTGAGCTACATCTTTTTTCGAAGAACACTGGAAAGGCTCATCTGACCGTAGCTTGGTTTGTTTCGTCAACGATGTCAATAGCAAGCGAGGAGGGACACCTTGCCATCTCGGCAACTCAAAGAACATGTACCAGGAGATGCCGACGTGATTAAGGTGCGCCTGCGTCCGAAAGTGGGGAAACACCCGGAGCAGTTACAACTGCGTGATAAGAGTGCGCTTGCGTCTAAAAGAGCTGAAATCCGTGGAAACGTCTGGAGTCGGGTCCAACAGTGTGATAAGGGTGCGCCGGCGTGCAAAAGAGGGAAAACGTTTGAGGTCGGGTCCATCCATCCGATACGAGGTGGAAAGACGTCGACTGTTGCACAGCTATTGAAAGAGCGCCTCGGAGCCAGAAGGTCGAAGAAAACGGGAGTTCTCATAAATGGAGAACGGCCAGCGTGGTGGGAGAGAGATGCCACATGAAGGCAATCCGAGCGAAGCGACCACGGAAAGAATCGGAGAGTCCGGCGTTAGCCGGGCGATCAGCTGGTAAGTTTGCTACTGGAAGAGATGTCTTGGCTTATAATAACGCGCTTACTTTGTCTGCCTATCCGTCTGTAATCCGTGTAAAACAAAATTCCATGATTGGTCAGTGATGATGCTCATGAGATCATATGAGGGCGATTTGAAAAGTTTCCGGAATGACCACAAGAAGTTGTTCTTTTTCAAAAATTTTCATGCAGTTGTGTTGGCCACTTCTTCGCATGAACTGACTAGAAATGTCGATTCGATAGGAGCAAATAGCTGTAGCTGCTTTTGACCAGTGGATTAACTTGCCCAACTTCAGCTGCGCTCAGTTGCAGACAGATGTAAAATTAGGGCGGATCTTGAAGGCAGCACCCGCGGAAATTTTTGTGTTGTAGATTTCGCTGAATCTCGAGGTTTTCAGAGACGATAAACTCATAGGCAGTGATGAAAAAGCGTGCAACACGCCGGAAGACGAGAAATGAAGGCGCTGTTCCCCATGAGTCCACAGCGCGGACGAGTTTTCCGCTGAGAGCATACGCGCGTATCGCCACGAATTCTTGTGGATGGTGCGCATTCCATACCCTACACTGTACAATACTGTACAATATTCCCTATACACTCGTAGCATGCCAAATCAATAGCGTTAACTGGCGTGGCGGACACCAAAATGGCCGCGCTCGGCTCTGTGTCCACGGCAGTATCTCCACAGATAGGCCGCTTTTTTCTGTGTTCAAGTTACCATTGTGATTGTCTGGCAGCCGACCACACGGAGAACGACTCACCTCAAAAGTGAGGATTTCCGTGGATGCTGCCTTTAATTCTTTCAATTGGAGGAGATAATCGCAAGTAGACCAAATAGTATGGTGGTAATTCCGAAAAATCATTCTCTTTATTTTTCACCCGAAGTACTCGAGTTTTAAAAACCAGCCGTAGCAGAACGCGAGCAAACAACAAACCATGCGCGAAAGGACGAAAAAAGGTCATCCTTTTGGAGAATCTGAATAAAGTCGTTGAAAATGTTTTGAAAGATGGGAGTGCTGAATGAGGGAGCATCTCTTACAAATAATTAATCTTTATTCTACTTGACAAACTGAGTTTGAAAAAACATTTTCAAAACACTGCCGCATTTGCCCAACCTGTGACAAAAACGCTACCCAACGTGAAATTCAGCCAAATATCTCGAAGGGATATATTTTATTTCAATCCAAAATTCTAATCCGTTATGAAGATTAGATTAAACGCTGCACGCTGGTTACAATATAGACGATGAAGACAGTAAGTTAGAGAGGGAGAATGATTTCTGAAGAAGAAAGTACCGTTTACCGAGGTGGGATGGTGATGGCATCTGTTTTTGGGAGTTTCGAGGGGATGATGGAGAACCTGCCACTGCTGAATATTCGTCATTGTTCTCGGAAGTCCTTGATGGGAAAACTTAAGTGGCACGCGCCACTTTGACCAAGAAAAAGGAATTGTCCCTCCATGTCAGAATGACCACAAATGTAGAGGTTGCCACTTAGAATAAAATTTGTGTTAATGGAAACTTGAACTTCACTTCATCTGACTAGCGCCCCTTCGGGACGCTAGAAAGTGGGGAAAGTGGGGTGGGGCAGCCATTTGAGGTTCGAGCAGAAGTTTTAACCAAAGAAGTCCTCAGAAAATTAAAAAAAGAGCAAAACAAATATTTAACTGGGTTCAAATAAAAAATTATCGTTATGAGTTTTTCACCAATCTTGCCGCCCTGCTAAAAGTTGACCTTCCAGTCATCTTTTGGTATTGGCCTTACTTGTTTAACTAAGGAAGTCCTCAAAAAGTTCACAAAAGAGAAAAGCAAAACCAACATGTAAATTTACTCCCCGATGCATGAATATTTCCAGCCGTCTTTTTTTTTGTCAGTGCACTTCTCACATGCATACGAACCTGCCATGGCCAGTCACTCCCAGCTCTGCGCGGGAGAGTCCTTCAATTGAGTAGTCCCTCAAGTATCTCAGAGGGAGTGGTGGTTGTCGATTGAGACATGATGCAGAATGAGGACGGGAGTTGGCAGCAAAAATACGGTCATATGAAAATAGCACAAGTGAGTGCTGCAGCTACCTTCAGGAAACATCGGACTGGCTTCGTAGGACTAATGCTACTCCAACCACTTCCACGTGCTAGCGAACTCCCCCCCCCCGCCCGATTGGTGGACCCGCCGCATGACCATTTCCCAACAACAGAATATCCCGTTCCCCACAATCAAACCCATAGCTTGGCGTTTTTTTCACTACCCGACCATAACGGACCTATCCTTCATCGGGGGACCAGTATTCTGGCGTCTCCTCACTCCTCCATCGGCAGACCTGTATCCTGGCGTTGTCCGCGCTGCTTTTCCAAGGTCAACCCGTATTCTTAACCTTTCTCCACTGATTTGCCAACGCGGACCAGTATGTTACCTTTTCACCACCGCTTTACCAAGGCGGACCGTCATCCTTGAGCTTTCATCACGGCTTGGCCAAGGAGGACTCTTAAATGGCGTTTTCCGCACTGCTTGGCTAAGGCGGACTCGTACCTTGACGCGTAAGCCATTGCCTGGCCAAAGCAGACCCGTACCCTGTCGACTAAGCCACTCTTTGGCCGAACAGGATCCGGAGCCTGGCAATTTCACCACAGCCTGGTTGACAGGGCTGACTCGTATCCTGTCGATTACGCGACTGCTTAGCCAAGACAGACCAGTACCCTGGCGTTTTCACCACTGCTTGGCCAAGGCGGACCCGTATCCTGGAGTTTTCCTCACTGCTTGACCAAGTAGGGCCCGTACCCTGACGTTCACGCTGTAGCCTAGCCAAGGCTGACCCGTGCCCTGTCGATTACGCCACTGCTTGGCCAAGGCGGAACCGTAGCCTGGCGTTTGCACCATTGACTGGCCAAGAAGGCCTACTCGTACCATTTCTATTACGCGACTGCTTAGCTTGACCAACGAGGACTCGTGAATGGGGTTCTCCGCACTGCTTGGCCAAGGCGGACCGTACCTTGATGTTCACTCCACTGCTTCGCCAAGGCGGAACCGTAGCCTGGCGTTTGCACCATTGACTGGCCAAGAAGGCCTACTCGTACCCTGTCTATTACGCGACTGCTTAGCTTGACCAACGAGTATTTGTGAGTGGGGTTTTCCGCACTGCTTGGCCAAGGCGGACCCGTACCTTGATGTTCACTCCACTGCTTGGCCAAGGCGGACTCGTAGCCTGGCGTTTGCATCACTGACTGGCCAACAAGGCCTACTCATACCCTGTCTATTACGCGACTGCTTACCCAAAGCGGACTCGTATCCTGTCGATTGCGCCACCCCTTGGCCAAGGAGGACCCGTACCCTGGCGTTTCTACCAAGGCTGACCCTATCGTAGCGTTTTCACTACTGCTTGGACAGGCCGGACCTGTATACTGGAATTTTCCTCACTGCCTGGCTAAGGCGGACCCGTACTCCGCGGACTACGCCATTGCGCGGACCCGTACCATGACGTTCACGCCACTGCCTGGGCGAGGCGGACCCCTACCCTGGCGTTTTTCTCACTATTGGGCCACTGCTGGCACAGCGCTCCATCGGCTGCCAAAAATAGAGCAGGATTTTTCTATNCTGGAATTTTCCTCACTGCCTGGCTAAGGCGGACCCGTACTCCGCGGACTACGCCATTGCGCGGACCCGTACCATGACGTTCACGCCACTGCCTGGGCGAGGCGGACCCCTACCCTGGCGTTTTTCTCACTATTGGGCCACTGCTGGCACAGCGCTCCATCGGCTGCCAAAATGTAGCCTTTTCCTCACGTCTGCATCGGCGGACCAGTATCCTGATGCCATCGTCACTGCTGGATCAGGATGGAACTATTCTCCTTCTGTGGACTCGTGTTCTGGCGCTTTCCTCACCCCTCCATCGGCGAACCCGTATTCGTACTTTTTCCCAACTGCTTGGCCAAGGCGAACAGGCATCCTTGAGTTTTCACCACTGCTTGGTCAAGTCGGACCCGAAGCCGCCAGGCCCCCGTGGCGGACGCGAACGAACGCGCCGCAGCCGGCGGGGCCCTCTGAAAGGCGTTGTGTTGCGTGAATGAGTGGGTGGGGTGTTATTCTGCTCCGTATAATGCACAGCGTAAAACTGCAAACACTGTCTCACCCGTAGGCTGCGAGACCGCCAGCGGGTAAATGAGTCACCCAATGCGCGAGGATGCCAAAAGTGCGAGCCTCGCTGCCAATCACATGCCAAGAGAGGTCCCGCAAAGATCCAGAATCCCCCTAGCTCTCTAAATCGCTTAGCCCGTTAAAGCTGCGCATCTCTCTTCAGCATTGTCGATCGCTGCATCACGTCAGAATAGGCCAAAATAGCCGATGATTTCGCAAGACTTTCGCGTCTGACCCTCGAAAAATTTGTACCCTTGCCAGTCTTTATATAGGAGGGATGAGCTTTCTGCCTTAGCTTCCTCGTACTTCTTTCTGTCTGAAGAGCGTGAGGTCTCCCCGACTAAGAAGAGATTCCGAAAACGCGACGAGTTGACCTAGGATTAATAGGGTTATTTTGAGCACTCAAAAGAAATTTATTCTAGGTACAGAATGAAAGACTGAAAACAGACCGGACCATGTGTGATGGGCTTCGAGAGGATTGGATTAGGAAATGAGACATTGACTGCATCCGATTTGTTTTGTTTTCATTGTCATTCCGGAAACTTTTCAAACCGCCCTCGTATAAAAGGAGAGGAGACGGGTATGGTGAGATTCAAAAATAGGAGAAAAGCTCCGATCGATAGAGAAGAGCAGAGCAGTGTCCGCCGGTGTATAGTGGGAACGTCGGTGTCCAAAATTAAGGAAACGAGTCCACCACGATGATAAGGGCGCGCCGGTGTCTATAAGCGAGGAAACGCCTGGAAACGAGTGCAAGTATGTGTTAAGGGTGCGTCGGGGTTTGAAAGTTGGGTAACTCCTTCAATAAAAGGTCTTTCGTGAGAATTGACCGCCGATGTTATGGGGGAGACCTAGGAGCCCAAGGAGATAGCATGTTCTTTCAAAAAGAATATCCCAAAAACCCCACGCAGCGGGCAAGTGCGAGACTCGCCGAAGGCGAGTCGGAGCACATGTCTTTAACATACTGTCATTTACCAGACAACTAGTGGATTCCGCTTGCATAGAATTTCTGGGATTTCAAGGCGAAAAACTCGCCGAGCCACATTTAGAGTTGTTCCTGATCGTCAAATGTTTTCCTTCAAATGATTGGATAACGACAGGAACAAATGATAGTCTGTTAGTGCCAAATCTGGTGAATACGGTGGGTGGGCTAATATTCTTTTCCTAAGCTTCGCAATTTTTGCTGGGTCTCATTCGCGGTGTGTGGGCGAGCGTTGTCGTGTAGGAAGTAAACGTTGTCTTGTTTTGGACAAGCAGCTGCAGCCGCCTACAGTATACTTCGGGAGTGTGAAGTGGAAGTGGAAGTGGAATTTGCTGGTAGCAGTTTTCAGTGAATGATTTCTTTACAGTTCCAACAAACGCTACCTTCAAAGGGTGCGGTTTTGTTTTCGGCGTTGGAATCCCATATTCATTGCGTCCTGGCCACTGGCGCTTCGTAGTGTAGTCTACGTAAAGCACCCACTTCTCTTCACCGGTGACTAGGCATTCTAGCCAAGCAAAGTCATTCGCAAAGTCGAGAGATTCATGCATCTCTGTGCACCTGGAGCTGGCGACCACTCAGATATTCAGGAATCCATGCGCCATACTTCCACGTCTTTCCGATGCTGCGTAGATAAACTTATACTGTATTGTCATGACTCCGGAGTTCCTCCGCCAGCTCACGGGTATCACGGCGGTAGCCCTCCCCAATCAGTTCTAGAAGTCGCTCTTCATTCACTCCAACTGGTCGACCGGATCGGGGCTTGTTTGCCTTGTCAAAATCGCCATTTTTGCACTTGCGAAACCAATCCTCCGCCGTGTCGGAGACAGTGGAGGGACCCATCGCATTACATACGTTTCTCTCGCAGTATTGTTTTTTTCTGAATTCATTCTGAAAACAGAAAGAGTCGAACCTGCTTGGAGTCCAGGATGATTTCTCCAGCTATAATCCTAACCGAAAGCAGCGAGAAGATTGGTATAGGTAGGCCATTGACCAACCTTTATATGGATATGTTTTAGATATAATGATGTCAAACAATCCTAAGATAAGACATATGATTTCAAAGTGAGTGGCGGGAAACTTTCTCGACGACCTAACAAAAAACAATATTTTCACTCGAAAAGGTCAAAATCTCAGATTCCGGTATGCTCAAATTTCAGTACTCTGTGACAACCAGTGATGGAAGGTTCATGAAAATCAATGTTCTCCCACTAATGGCTTACATCCAACAAAATATGAGGGCGGAGGGCCGGAATCCTGACACCTCCGGAGCTTCATTGAGAACACATTGAAGCCAACTTCATTTGGCAGTTACAATTGTTTCTGAATCATTCCTACGATCCTGTTTCAAGGTCTGATTTATTCCGCATGATGGTTCAACTCTTGCGGAGGACGCCTGACTCTTTTAGAGTCTAGTCGAATTGCTACGCTTCCAGATATATTGGTCGGACATAAACACACCAATGGTTGCGGAATCAGGGCTTCACATTTTTATTATGGTGGAAAAGAGAGAGCTCATAAGGGTTTTGCTAGTTATCGTGAAACGATGTGGCTAGTAGAATGTCCGGGTTAACAATCACTTCTACATGTTTCCGAACACACTGAGTTCCGACTCATTGGACTGCAACGGTCACTTGCGAAAATTTGTGGGCCTCTTTGCTCTACTACCAAGTCACGGCACTTAGTGCGAGAAGTATAACCTTGTAAGTGCTTCATTTTTTGTCGCGCAATTGATTTCGAGCTCATTTAGCTCGCTTTAGCAGCAGCATAGCACGATAACTCACTCAGACACTCGTCCCTGATTGCAAACATACTCATGGAATTCATAGAGCATTCATGGCATCCATGAAACCCTTTTGTAATTTCGCAATGTCTTTCAGACACTCCTAATTTGCGGAGAAGTTGGACACAACTGCAGTGAAAGGGAAGTGTCGAGAGAAGTTAGAAAAATGTTTTTTTTCGTGGAAAAAATTTCTGCTAGCACGACTAAGGATTCTCCGGCCGATGAAAAAAAGTACAATTCAATTTTTTTGCATCGTCTCAGCGAAGTGGATACTCTCGTGTCGTCTGTGAGTACAAGATTTTGTGTTTTTTCCAAGGTTTATTCTTCTGGATGGTGCATCCAGTATGATGCGCTTTGCTGAACATCATGTATGAATTATGAGGGTGGTTTGAAAAGTTTGCGGAAAGAGTGAAAGAACTGTTGTACTTCGGATGTATTTCTTATAATGTTGTATTTCTTGAAAATCATGGAAAAACCACGCTAAATCCTA
This sequence comes from Ancylostoma ceylanicum, assembly GCA_000688135.1. Lineage (NCBI taxonomy): Eukaryota > Metazoa > Nematoda > Chromadorea > Rhabditida > Ancylostomatidae > Ancylostoma > Ancylostoma ceylanicum. Next base: position 1,905,786 of record JARK01001359.1, on the reverse strand, counting down.
CTCAGGCAATTCTAGGGGTTCCGTGTGCACATTCAGGCCTAGCTTGCTGCCCACGTGTTTCGCTTATAGGCGAAGCTTGTCAGTGGGCCGTCCGTGTGCCGCATTTGTGGATGGAGTTTGTTAGAAAACAGACTCATACCATGGAATGATTAATTTGAATGGCCTTTTTTGACAATAATCCCCTCTTTTTCGGTGGAGTCGGATGCAATGAATCGTCAATTGTGTACTCATTGCGTGCGTACCGGTGGAATACCGAGGGGAAGGCGAATGGAGTCACTAACAAAGTGAAAGGGCTGCGGATATCAAGGCGGAAGGCAGAGTGGATGAATCAGTGGACTTTCAATCAATAATGTACATTAGAAAGATAAGTTCGAATCCTCCGGGTACTAAATGGCAATGTAAACTCGCGTGAACTTTGCAAAAGTTCAGCTTTTCCAGAATTTGGACGTATTCGACAATCTTCCGCTGTTTCTGTGTTCCAAAGGATCGTTATGATACGCTCATCCTGCCCCGAGCTGCTGTTTAAGCAATATGCCCGCGCTCGTTTTCCATGGCCTCCCGCGCTCATTCTGCATTTCTCGCCATCTCAGGCCGGTGCGTGTATAATATCTGCCCGCATACCCGACATATATAATACCGAGCCGAAGCGCCGCTTCGCGGCGCTGTGTCTCGGACCCGTGTGCTACACGAAGCGCAGCTTCGCCGCGCTTCGCAGATGACAGTGATTTTCTGCGAAGCTGCATAGGTCGTCACTGGTTGGAAAATAAATTCTAACATGTTGAAATTGGGAATAATATTCCTCTGAACCGCAGTTACACAGATCAGTCTGTAGTCACTTAAGCAGTCTGTTATCAGCATTCCAACTTCGATGCGGCCCAAACGGGCAATCGGGCCAATAGCGGGCCGAATGCAGCATGAATCGGGCTAATGCACGAGCGTTGGGGTTCGGCCCGCAATATGAAGAGTGTCGGGCATCGGTCCGCTTTTCACGGCCACCGACCGCCGAATGAAATCTCCAAAGAGCGGCCTAAACGTCGACATATTTTGACTCAAGAGTGGGATGGGCAGAGGACGAGAAAATCAGAACAATCTTGCGCTAAATTATACATGCTTCTAAACGACAACCACTTCGGTACACCACCCTTTCACGCTGGCCTACTTCCTGCATTCGTCATTGTTGTGCAGATAAGTATACCCCTTTCGTGGCTCTTTCTAACCCAGGTACCGTGTGTCCGAAACGACAGGACCGCTGGCGCGGCCGTAGATTCAGAGGCGGCGCGGCTGTGACGTGGGCGACATGGCAGCACACAACATACGTCACAGTCGGGCCGCCTCCTGATCCCCGACCCCCATCGGCGGTCCCTCGTTTCGCAGAAGCGGTAGATCCAATGCGTTCCACAAACGGCAGCGTACTATTTCATCAATATTGTCCATACCCAATCTTTTCTAGCTCACATAATGTACTACGGGCAATTCAGAGAAGAGTCGGTGTTGGCGTATTCTTACGTGGAAAGCACAACAATGAATTTGACAATCTGCATAATGTGCTAAAACAATCCCGGAAGTGATGTGGGATTACCTGGAACTAATGCGTTCGAGCAGCGCCAGACCGACTCCGGATTGAATTGTTTGTATCTCACAAGAATAAAAGCGTGGAGATTGGAATAGGCCGATATCATGATTACCATCTTGATCCTCAAGTCAGAAACGCAAATATTTTTGCGCAGTATTTTGGGGCTGCGTGACAAGGCGTACGCTGCTGAGCTGTAATTGGTCGATTCACGTGCACGTCGCGGCTGCAGCTTTTGAACATACGAGCAGCGCTGGGGAGGAATAGACAAGTTTTCTGAGCAGAGATGGGACAGGTGAATGACATCGGATCCGAAAAAAAGTGTAAGGGGTGTCCAAAGGAGGCACTCAGTGCGTCGAAGAACCTGGATTCAAGGAGATTACGCCTGCGGCGCGGTCGCATCGCGGTGTACGTCTTGACCGCCTCCCGTATTTTGGGGCAGGCGATGACATCACCTGTGAGCCGGCCGATCAACGTAGCCTTCCGGCCGGCTAGGCTGGAAGTGTTGATTGGTGAAAGTAAAGTGCGCGTCGATGACGGTGACGCATCCACGGCCTCCACAAGGACGCCGCGCAACCGCGCCGCACGTGGCGGAATCGATGTCGTTAGCCGTCGGAGTGCTATTACTAGGCGCTTTTCTTCGCAATTTGGTGAACTATTCACTTTTTTCATGTTTTACCAGCCTGATCGTCCAGCTAACGCCGGACTCTCAGGCTTCTTTTCTTGCTCGCTTCGCTCGCGTTGCCTATATATGACATCATCTTCACACCATACCGATCATTCTACTTTTCTCAAAACTCCTGCTTTTCGCAACCTCACGCTTTGTGGATCCGAAGCTGTGCAACAGTAGGGTGTCGTCTCTCAACTTTGTTCAGGACAGTTGGACCTGGCTGCAAGCGCTTCTCCACCTGTTAGCGCCGGCGCACCCTTATCACACCTTTCGATCCGACTCCATGTGTTTTTCATTTTTTTGGACGCCGACGCACCCTTATCGCATCGCTCGGCCCAAATCAGAGCGTTTCCCCACTTCTGGGCGCCGGCGCACCCTTATCACACCGTGGGATCCAGATCCAGGCGTTTTCCCAGTTTTGGGCACCGGCGCACCCTTATCACACCGTGGGACCCAGATCCAGGCGTTTTTCCACTTCTGAGTGCCGGCGCACCCGTATCACACCGCGAGACCCAACTCTATTCATCCATCCTGTCTCCCGCCCTTCTTTTTCCTCCTCCTGTCTCTGAAACATACCCACCCGGACCTTATCTTGTGTATGACATGATAAACGCAGACCAATAAACACCAACTCTCATTCATTTTCACTGTGGTGTAAACAACTGTTGGTCTTCCAAGCGATGAAAAGTGTACCAAAACACCTGCAAATCAAGGTAAGAGTCGAAATTTGCAACCTTTTCGTACATAACTCGACGCGCTGAACACAATGGTGCAGTTTGTCTTTGACGACAATGGCTGGTTCTCGTGCACACACACACACA
>JARK01001359.1:1865895-1900130 GCA_000688135.1 Ancylostoma ceylanicum | reverse complement strand
GCGCACCCTTATCAAATCGCCGGACCCATCTCCCCTCACTTCGGACGCCGGCGCACCCTTATCAAATCGTCGGACCCGTCTCCCCCAGTTCGGACGCCAGCGCGCCCTTATCAAATCGTCGGACCCGCCCCCCCCTTCCCACTTTGGGCGCTGGCACACACTTATCACAGCACTAGACTCGTCACAGCACTGGACTCGTCTCGCGGCGTTCTTGGACCCCTGAGCCACCCCTCTCCATCGGTTGACTCGTTGCACACCATACAACGTACGTATGTAACTACCTTGCTCTTGAGCCGTCGCACAGGAACGTGGGAGGGTGGCATCCTGTTTCGTATATTATGCAGCCTAAAAACCTTGTAAACACTGTCTCACTCGTCGGCTGAGCAACTGCCAGCGGAGGACGCTGGTCCTAATGCAAAATCCTGAATGCATTGACTATTTCTCTCGCTTTCATCATTGACGACCGCCATCATCGGCACGAACGGAACCATATAAAGACGGATTCCAGATAGGCTTCCACTACACCTATGCATTTATGACGAAGCAGCGGCCACATGTATCGTCGGCTTCGCATCCTAGCGAGCATTGTCTATGATTGAGGAAAAGGAAGATATACGACACCAGCCGTAAAACGCAGACTGGCCGCCAGAATTGCCTGGGTAGGTTGGAATCAGGGTGAAGCACGGATAATCTCGTGGTCGCCACGCAAGCGACTCGCAAGGCTACACCGTGGCACACATTTCCACTGTGCAGCAGTTTCAAGCACCATATTGCTGCTGAAATGGATGTCGACAAATGCTTAAAAGCATACAAAAGCTAGTAGTTACATACGTACGTTGTATGGTGTGCAACGAGTCAACCGATGGAGAGGGGTGGCTCAGGGGTCCAAGAACNNCCTCGCCCGCGCCGCGTGGATGTTGCGGCGCGCCAGTCCGCGGGAGTGGCAATCGTGATTGACGTTCCTTATACTTCTCGAGGAGTATGGCAGTAGCTTAATTAATAGGGCATATTAAATTGCAAAGTAAGACAACCTGCTACGCTGATTCCTGAACAAGTGCTCCTTTCCTTGTGGTACCAGAAACTCCGGCTGAACAGTGTAGATGTAGGGATTCACATCCTTGCCTCGGAATGCTTCTCGGACAGATTTCTCCAGTTGCCCTAAGCATTGCATTAAGTTGTAAGTAACACAAAGGCCCACGCTCAAGAACATTAAAAAGGCTGCACACCTATAAGTCCTGTCCTGTCAGAGAGAAGATTTTCAGTTTCTACATTCGTTGCGTGGATGTCAATTATTTGTTGTGTTGCCCTAGTATATCGTTCTGGAAAAACAATCAATAAAATAATAAACAACATAGTTACCTTCTATTGCATAGATCAACTATCCAGGTGCATTCAGGGGTCTCGTTACTATGCCGCCTGTTTAATTTTCGATAATATTTCCAATGCCATTGTCATTTTCAAATAGGAATTGACATCTTCCAAAAATTTTTCAACGGTACCATAACATCGCAGCTCCATGCAAAGTTCCAGTAGATGCCGCGAGGTTATGCCACTACCATATAGCCGCCTTGAAGGGAGCATCCACGATAATTTTCAAGTCAGAAATTTTGAATGTTTCTAGGAATCAACAGTAGTCCCAGTAATTCTACGCAAGTTGAATCGCTAGAGGCATCTGCATTCTTGAGCTACGCCCACACTTTTATTTATCTGCGCTCGGAGTTCGTTAGCAGAACATGATATGGTTTGTACTGAGTAAAAATCCATCAAAATATTGTGTTTCATATTTAAACTCACGCCCTAAAAATTCAGAAGAAAACTAAATCATGCACATGTTGACCAATCAGTTGGATAGCTGCAGTCATTTTTTCAGTAAATAGGAGGCAACTTTTTACGAAAAAAAAACCGCTCACCATCCTCAGCAAGCGAGATTACGATATACTGTTGTTTGGTTTCAAATGTGTCCAGTCGCTTCGCGAAGACGTGCACTGTCACTTGCCTCGCTCCTGTCACGGGGGTTCCTGAAATCTCTAGCGTTCTTCTAGGATGTTCAGATTCTTAGGCAGAATCGCTATTACTGGTGAATCACACAATGTACATTGGTTCATTCCTATGAACAAGGCTCCAACCTTTCTATACGCTCACGCAACTTCGTGCATCGACGGCTCTTTTTCAGGAAAGTGGCTGAGGTACTATATATTCGGAGCAGGGAAATGAAGGATAAAAAGTGTGGTAGGACCTCGTTTCCACTGAATAAACGAAGTTTTTGATTTTTTTCCAAATCATCAAGTAAAGTCGTCGGTTTTCATTCAGTTCCCATGTAGTTCCTATTGAATATGTATTTCTCTCTTCGCGGGAATGATAATGTTTCAATTTTTAGGGTTTGTACTCCATGCAGTGAGAGAGTGAGTGAAAATCCCCGTTCGTTATGATTCTTCTGATAGTTCAGTCCAAAAAAAAAATAGGAAATTACTGGGAGTAATTGATCCGGTATCGAGGTAAAAACAGAGACACTGTGAAGATAACCAGTCCCCATCTTGGAAAAATTGCGGAAGTGCGCATTCTTGGAAATATAGTGAGATTTTGCTGAACAAGAGAGAGAGAGACGAATAAGTACTTTGGATTCTGTTTCGTGCATTATCCTCACATAGGTCTAGAGACTTGATATATTATACCTCCCTTGCACAAATCAGTAAGAGGAAAGAGACACTATAATGTTTGACGTTTTATGGATGAACTGTGTCTTATAATTTATGGGAATTTACGAGTTCGCGTAGAGTAGGTATAATTTCTAGGAATTTGCGAATTAGCTCGAAGTAGGTTTTTTAAGGACGCAAGGTTCTTCTGTATTCCCGTCCCGGTGAATAAACGAGAAGAAACTAGTGAAGAATAGTTTTCAAACTCACGCCGTTTACTTATTACTATTACTTATTATTTACAACTGTTTTATTACTTATTATTTTATTATTACTATATACATATTAGTTATTGCTACTACTGCACTTATTATTTGTTACTATTATTACTGCATCAGTGCTGTATTGCCTAAAAAATCTGGGAGGGGACATCCGTGAAGAGAGGATTGGAATGGATTCGTTGCGAGAGTTAGTCATCTCAAAATGTTTTGACAGATCATTTTACTGAAGATGTAATGAATGACGTACAAACTCTTCATGCATTTCCAATTTTTCCACTTATTATAATTTCGCATTCAAATAATAGAATTGTTCCGTAATTAGCAGCTAAAAGAATACAGAGCACAAAACAATTACATATACAGTGCGCGTCGATGGCGGTGACCCATCCACGGCCTCGACAACGACGCCGCGCAACCGCGCCGCACGCACCGGAATCGTTGTCGTCAGGCGTCGGAGTGCTATTTCTAGGAACTTTTCTTCCCAGTTTGGTGATGTTTTCATTTTTTCATGTTTCATAACGAGAAGTAGCATAATGACAGCAAACGACTTCGATTCCGGCACGCGCGACGCGGTTGCGTGGCGTGCTTAGCAAGGCCGTGAATGGGTCACCGCCGTCGACGCTCACTGTATGTACGAAATATACGTGAAAGTAGAGCGTCCGAGTGTCTATAGTAACGCAGCTGAAAGAAAAATTTGAAGGTATATAACTTGAAAGTACGAAACGCGGAAGAAAGCGAAAATATGAAACGTCTAAGGAGATGACCTAAAAATCGAGATTCTGGGAAAACGACCCACCAACAAGATATGCGATTGCCTTGTATCGAGATGGGACGAGGTGTAGCCATGACGGAAGAGCTGGACGGTTTTTCAGAGTGGCTGACCATGCAACATCCACTAAATGAGCAGTCGGTAAATTTCAAACGAAAGTGATGGACGGGAAAAAAGTGAGGATGAAATAAGATCAGCGAAAATGAAGAGCAAATGTCAGATACCTGCTGTTGGAAAGAAAGCAGCGGAATGCAGAGTGTACACGAACAAATGGCCCTTTCGAGCATCTGTTTGTCGAGTATCGATAGCCGTAGTTCCAGCAACCACTGCACAAAGAAGGAGTAACGTATTTTGCATAATTCGAGGGTAGGGTCAATAAATTCGTGCGTTTGGATCGCGTTCGTGCCGCGAACATTACACCGACGGACAGCAGCTGACATAGGCTTTAAATCAAAACCAAATGCATATTCTCTGATGGTTCCCGCAAAAATCGTGTTAATTGCTGCTTTCCGAGGATCATGCTAACTAAATACTGACGCAATCACAATTACTTATGATAACAAGTTTAATAATGGAAGGATCCTGGAGGGTTTTATCAAAATAGCCTTGAATCCATAACTCTACACATGCCTCCATTATCCTATCATCATGTATTCGCTTGTTTTCATGGTTTTTATTTGGTTATCCCAAAAGTAATGACCGTTTTTGAGGTACACATTCCGAAGTGATTACATTGCATTCCAATCCACAACATTCCAATGCGCTTTTCGGGATTCAGACAGCTCAAGATAGATAACTTATCCAGCCTATAAAATAGTGGTGTTATGAACATCCAAAATTTCATAATTAGGATGCGGCCATTTATTCTGGGACAACCCAATAGCACAGCAGAGTTTCCATTAAGGAATGCCCGTAGCAACGTACTATCCTTTGTGGTCCATAGTCTCCTGTTTGCGATCCGTGGAAACGGCTTCCATGTTGGAGGCGTTTTGCTGGTAGTACGGACGGATTCCGGGAAAGTAGCCAAATTTCGGCTTTCCATTTCTGAAAGCTTGACTTTGACTCATCTTGGATTTCCTTCCGTGATATTATTACTGAAGAACAACACCTTCTCTTTCATTCCTTCGAGGAGGAGTTAAAATCACAGTTCCATTGGGATACTCTGAAAGCATGCGTACGTAATTCGTGAGAAATGTCATCATATTTTTCTCAACTTCAAAATGAGTTGTGGGAAATTCAAGAAATGTTTACCTCGGCATACTGATGCAACTCCAAGCGCGGAAACGCGGAAAACAAATCCATAGAGAAAGAATAAAATTATTCTCATAAAAAAACCTGTAGCAAAACAAAGCAGTCAGTTCGCTCGTGGGAGGAAAATAGAAATAATGATATTTAAGTAATAACAATAATTTGTAATAGCAAACAATGTGCAATTATCAGGAAAATACATGGAATATGAACAGATTTTTCAGGAATGAGGTTGTGGGACAACTCCGTCAAAAGAGCGATATGTAACGGCTTTGGAAGGTTCAGATCTATAAAATGAGCTCAACCTGCTTGGAGAAAATCCAGGACCTGTCTCCTTCAACACCAGCAATGTAACTAACAGCTTATACTACAGTAACAGCCTATACTTATACGCTTCAACTGAATCGCACGTCATCCGAGAGTCTCGAAAACAAAAGCTGGTCTGCACAGGAAATGGGTGCTATATAAATCCTAGAAGGCAATCGCATACTGCATGATCGGACTGCAGTGAGATGGACCCGCTCGCACGCGTCGCAGCACAATATCGATCGAAAATGTGACGGTAAATATGGATGCGCAGACAGTCAGAGTGCTGCAGATGGGGCGATGCGTGCAGACTTGTGTGTTCCACAGGAGTTTTCCGGAGCAGAATGAAGACAGGAGAGAGTAGGATTGGCCGAGATAGATGGCTAACCAACCTCGTGTGTGTGGCTCATAAATCAACTAACATATTGTGTCAAAACGACAAGGTTCATGGACGATAGATCTTCTGAGGGCGGAACAGTTGAAAATTCTTCTCATAAGGAAAAGGGAGAAACGCTCCTGGTAATTTTATGGATCAAAATAAACCCGCACAAAAAGCTGTACTTGGTAAGTCCTGAAATTTCAATGCAGACGCTAATAAGAAAACCTCAAGATCTGGGTAGTTGGAAAACGAGCGGAATCCCGCTCCACAAAATAAAAGCATGCGAAAATCGTTAAGAATCCTCTCACTCCTATCAACAGTTGCAAGTACATGTGTAAAATAAAAAACCGTTTGAACTTTGAACGGACGCTTTTCCATGAGAACAGGGGTATTCTGCCTGTTCCTGAGCGGTGGGACACACTTTCACACGTGCACTTCACTTGTCATAATAAGTTATTCTATGGTACCACAGTTGGCGCGAGATCCGATCGCAGGTCATTTTTTAAGTTTTTCAAGTCGTTTGGCATTTGCCGCTGTCAGCATGCTGGTCGTGTGAGAGAGCGAGGAGGAAGCAGCAGAGAGGTGTCAGTTATGAGGAAGAATCCTGCAAAAGAGGTCACTTTCCATACAGAGGAATGTTTGCTGAAGAGTAGTTTCAGGAGGAGTGGCGTATCGATTACCAAAATGATTTCATTTCTTGGATCGAAGTGCTTCATTTCCTTGCTGTTCTGTCTTCATCCTTGAAATCTCAAAGTCCTTGTTTCTGATTGCAACTAATATAAATGAGGCGAAGAGGAAACTATATTCTTTACCTGGATTTTGATTCACTCTCTAAAAAAATGCATACAAGAGAAAATAAGGTGTACGGAGATTTTTGTTCACTGTTATACAGTGAGCGTCGATGACAGTGCGTTTTTTGCGGACTCAAGAAGCAAGCAGCGCTTCCGCCACGCTCACCCTAGAATCGCAATCTGTGATAGCAAATCATAGGATCTTCTTAACAACTTTCCGTCCTATGGGATAACTACTACCAAGAAAACTAGGTAACTAGCAAGGAAATTACTATTTTCTCCACCACGGAGACGATTCTAGCGCGAGCGGCGTGTTCGCGTTGCGTGCTCATCGAGTCCGCCTAAAAACCCACATCTGTTGACGCTCACTATACTATATTTTATTATATTTCTAAATTTTATTTCGTATTTCTCTCATTATCCACGGTATTTTCGCAGGAAATTAGCATACTAAGTAGCATGCTTTTCTCGCAAATTCTTCGCGGCTTCAGCTCACCCTGAAAAAAACACTAAGAAAACCTGGCGTTCTAATTCGATCCACCTCCTTCAGACATCAAAAATCTCTGAAGTATCGAAGGTGCAAAAAAATAGAATAAAATCTTGCGAAACAATGCTTGTTCGCTATTTGGCCATACTCGTCGGCTTTCAGCTTTTTTTTTTTTGCTCCACTCCAATATTATAGAGCAGACTAAACTGAGAATATTTTTGTAGTGTTCTCAAGCTGTGAGAACCATTGGCCCCTGACATATCCTTGCCTGTACATTTCATTCGTTTAGACAGAAACTAATATATAGCTGAATTAGTAAGCAAATTCGGCGAACAGACTTAAGATTTCTTCAGGATGAGAACAATAGAACACTGGCGGACATTGAAGCACATGACTGTAACCAGTACTGCCTATTTCTGAGGCTGTTAGGGTGTGAAACTATGGATGCGCGCTGTCGTTTCTTTCTTTCTCGGATTCCATGGGTTTTGTCCTGCATCCTTACTCTTACCTACTGTGAGAAATGAAGAGCTGATACAGGAAACATATTTGCCAATTATTTCCATCACAGATTCCATTGCTGCACTTTTCTTTGCTGCGCAAATGGGAGGATGAAATTAATTGATTGTATTCACCAAAAATCAGTTTCCTGGTGTCTTAAAAATATTATCAAAGAAAACAGTATTTATTTGAGTGTCAGGATAGTTGCTAGTTGTGGATATCGTTGAAATAGTCCCCGTAGGAAAGGTCGTTTGTTCCTTGAAATTATCGGAGATTCTTGTTTCCTTACTTTCACCCGACCTGTTGGAAAGCGCACTTTATTATGTAGAGAGAAAAACCGCAGAACACAACTTGTATAGCAAATTGCTCGATTATCTATGTTTAATTATTTAGGATCAGAATTAACATTGTTAGTAATCCTTGTTGATGAAACTCTGGACGTCCAGGTTTCCTCAGCGGTCGAGACCCAAGTATGTCTCTCACGTTCCCTCCTCCGCACCTTCTCCCTCAGCCGCTGATGTACAGTCCTTCTCAAAAAGATAGACTGATTGCGCGTCTGCACCATCGCGGCGAATCCTGAACGAGGGATGCGTAGAGAACATGCTCTAGGTGAGAGGGTCGAGTAGGTCCCACCGCGATGGTGCAGTCGCGACACTAAGAAAACGCACGCGCAATCCGTCTATCTTTTTGAGAAGGGCTGTATCTGTACCCGCAAGCGTACACGATTTGTTGCCTCAGGGCCGGGGAGTTAGCCGCATGGTTGGGCATAGAACCCAAGAAAGTTCATGCTCGTTTGAAGAATAAAGCTTCTGTAGCGCGAAAGTTGTGGAAACGTACAGTGGAGCAGAGAACACAGGCGAGATAACATTGCCTTGCAATTTTTGTTTGCTAGGTGATAAACACACCAAAAGCTCGGATCATATCTCAGCTGGCACGGTCAGTGATTACACACTTCGCGACTNTCATGCTCGTTTGAAGAATAAAGCTTCTGTAGCGCGAAAGTTGTGGAAACGTACAGTGGAGCAGAGAACACAGGCGAGATAACATTGCCTTGCAATTTTTGTTTGCTAGGTGATAAACACACCAAAAGCTCGGATCATATCTCAGCTGGCACGGTCAGTGATTACACACTTCGCGACTGTCCAGAGCAGAGGCGCAAAGGTGAGGGAGAGGAGTTCAAAAGAGAGAAAAATCCCTATGTAGGGGGGGGGGGGGATGAGGGATGTAGAGGTGTTCAAGTCCTTCACGACGAGCGCGTAAGATTTGTGCAAGGCTACAAAGAGGGAGCGAAGAGGAACTCAGTACCGCAGGACACCACTATCCTGTTTTCTCTTGCGTAACATCGCGTAGTAACATTCGTAGCCGTCCGATGTCACACGTGGCTTCTCCTTTTTCTCTTCTAGGAGTAGTCAAAAGAGAGTGCTCGGTGTTGGTGATAATGTACCAGGTGTTTTCTGGAAGATTTTTGTTCGACGCGAAAATAAATGGACAGCCACTCGCAGTCCTCACGACGATGTTCATTTCGTATATTTCACGTTGTTTCGAGGTCTTCATGAACGTAGAGCTCACGCCTAGGCATGGGAAATCCCCGAAAACGGGGTGCTATCTTTCATGCACTTCAGTGCGTGCCCCTTGACATTCGTGGGGCCCGCCACGCGGAAGCCGGGCGCGAAACTGATTTATCGCAAAGAAGTAAAGCCCATTGCTTCTTCTATTTTTAAGTTCAGCCCTCTTTTGTTTTCTGCTACGTTTGCAAAGAATTCATTCTTTTCTCCCTTATTCTTCATTAATTCTATTTGTGAAATTGTTCACTAGTCCTCGGTTTTTCCTCGTTTCACCGCTACTATGCCATTGGATACAGTGCGCATCGATGGCGGTGGCCTTTCCGCAGCCTCGAAAAACTCGCGGCTCAACCGCGCCGCTCACGATGGAATTATCGCCGCAGTGACGAGTCTGGGTTTTCTTGATAGTTGCTCGTCACATTTGATGTTATCTTACTCTATGTATTTAACTAATAAGAAAATTAACTAGCTATCAAGAGAATCCCATCGTTTGTTCCCCGGAGAGGATTCCTGCTCGTGCGGTGCGGTGGTGCCGCGTGCTTCTCGAGACCGCGGAAAGGTCACCACCATCGACGCTCGCTGGATGATGACTATAGTGCAGAGAAGAATATTACAGCAGTACAGATGGTTAGATATCAACGTTCTCAGAATTGCTACATCACGACATAAATTATCCAAGGAAGAGCTCATAGACTTTTAAACTCTGTCTTTTATGCATATTTCTACATTTTCATTCCTTATTATTTGTGCTTTATTTTATTTGCAAAGCTTGACATTCTACAGAAATTTGCACTGAGGTTGCAGTTTGAGAATACACTCAACTTCCTTAAGCTTCTGGAGAAGCTTATGGTCCGTTTCGGAAGTGAAGGTAGTTGGGGAGACATCAGAGAAGCAAAGAAAGCGGGCGACAATAGGAGAGGGCGGCGAGGAAGTCAGGCAGTACGCACAGTTACTCAAATGTCGTCGTTTTTGGAACAGGCTGTGAAGCCGAAACGCTAAATATAGTGCGTTTCGCCGGCGAATGTAGTTGTGAAGATATTAGAGAAAGAAAGAACGCGAGAAATAGTGCCGCATTCGGAGAGACAGACGAGAAATGCAAATCATGGGCACAAATACTCAACTGTCGTCGTTTTTGAATCGGACTAGAAAAACACGCTGTAAAGCACTAAATCCTAATGGTTTCGCAACAATGTTCCTCTCTGCCATTATGTAGCGTAGACAACTGCCATCAGCATTTCTTGAAAAAGTAGTGCCAAATAATTCCAAGAGCTTTCAACTCCTATTTCTCTCTTTTTTTGTTTCCTTATTAAAACATTTCCCTCCATAGCCTCTTCGTATCATCAGAATGAAGAAGTTACACGTTCTAGAAGCTCATACAATAATAGTTCCACCCCAAACAAGCTTGGATAATCAAATTGTATCTTTCATTGTAGTAGTGTCTGTTGTTATTTTCATGAACAAGCAGAAGTTGCCACGAGATGATGGCAAGAGATTGGCGATGTTTCTATTACGCGATGTCATCCGTACATATAGTCAACTCCAAATGTCCGTAGACAAGAGTTGGGACCGCGGCGCGGTTTTCCTCCGCGTCTCTGCCCTGCATGCCACGCTGAATCCGTGCAGCAGACAGCGAGAGACCCGCGCCGCGGCCCCAACTCTTGTCTACGGACATTTGGAGTTGACTATAACATTTTGCGCAGAAGGCTGACGCATCATGTAGCTGCTTGCGAATTCTGCGCGGCGATTCTCTCATTCTTAATCCGGGAGCTTCCTGCTGGTGCTTACCAGCTATACATGTGTTGTTCTTCTACAGCGAGGGATGTCAAATCAGTCAGCTTAGGCTTTCACTCCATGGCATTTTTATTCTGGTAATGATTCTAACTTTTTTTTATGAACGTGACACCGCCGAAAATTTTCGGTTTCTGACATTTTGTGCTTTCCGGAACATTATGCATTGTTCTAACAATGACAATCGTATGAAAGTATGTGCAGAGAACTCCACGGACCATTGCCGCGGCGCGGTAGCGTTGGGCAGAGAATATCAGAGAGCATGATCAAAGCATTCCCGGTCGAGGAGTGCAGCAGACAGCCAGAGTGGCACGTTGCGCCGCGACGCTGGTCCGTATCCAACTTGCCGTTTCGACCTCCTGTAGACAGCTGCACCAATAAATATTACCTGAAAAGTTGCAAGCTTTCCGCTAGTCTAAAGTGGACGGGTTTCCCGGATGTAAAAAGCTCTATTTCATGTCCCTCGTTCTGCCTTCATTCACAAATGAAATGCATCAGTGTTTAGTCGGGGAACTCGTCCACCCTCCAGGGCTAGGATTCATGAAAACATAATCAAACGAAACCAGGCTAGCAAACCAACTTTCACTCCATGCACATCCTAGCATTACATAGGACACATCCTAGCGTTACATACGTATACCATGACCAGTAACGCTAATCATCGTTGGCTTTCATAGTTATCCTTTCATGAATCCCAGCCCTGGTGATGATAGGTCGGCGCTCCTCCGGGAACGTTCATGAATTCCAGCACTGATTTGCTAAACAGCAAGCTTTACCTGGGTGGCTTGGTCAGTTTTGAGCTGTTTGGACGAGTTGTCGCGCAGTGGCGGCTGCTAGCAGATCATTTTTTTTTGTGGTTATTCCTTTTTTTGGTGTGATGAATCGCTCTTCCTCATTCATTTTTTTCTTTCTTTTCTACTAAGAGTTGTTCTTTAATTCTTGGACACATTTAGTGAGAAGTTTTTCATTTTGAGATGTGCATCAGATAGCCAGCTGTGGTAGCCGGGAACTGTCTCCATGTATGTCACGCTGTCTTCTGCTCTCAAATGCTTATATTTTTATTATATTTTCATCAAATCCTACTGTTTTGTTCATTCTGTTCCATGCTTCAACTCGTTGTAGTAACTGTAACATATTTTTATAGTTCCCCCTGCCACAAAAGCAACAACCGAATTAGTGGCACGTTTTTACCACAGTGCTGGTGGAAAAAAGAACTAATTGGACATTTTTGAAATTGTTCCTACCATTGTGCACTACTGCTCTCACTAATTTTCCCTTTTATCGCAATGAAATGCAATTCCACGCTTGCAAAACCCACTTCGAGCCATGCATCCCGTTCCAGAGCCAGCTACTTTAAAGGTGGCCGCCACCAGCCAGCCGGGTGGTCCCGCAGCGACGGCGTCTTTTTCGGAGCACATGCTTGAATCTCATTTGAATGCCGAAAACTTGCACGTGCTTGGCAATCTGAAGACGTAACGAGCACTCGTGTTCTCGGTGATCGTTGAGCTTCGTGCTCCCCACGTGGTCATTATCGCTCAATGACCCCCCCTCCCCACGGGGTGGTCCCACTGTATTCGATCGATGCCGCGGTCATGGGGGTGGTCCGCGTCAGCGGGTGCACTTGGCTGGCTGCATTGTGCTCAACATCCCTCATATGATTCGTGTTCGTTCTCTGTGATTTGCTTTTCTGTGAGTGGTTGGAAGCATCACTGCGGGCCTCGTCATCGTCGTTGTCTCCTCATCGTTTTTTTTTTCTTTTATCGCAGCATCTCTTTTGTTTGGTTATTTTAGAGGTGAGACTCTTGCAAATGCCATTCCCCAAGTACACCTATGAAGAAGAAGACCCCGAAGAAGTCGCCGAACGCGAACTAGAGAAGAAGATCGCTGAGCTCGGTCTGCCGGACACCCGCGGTCCGGCTGCTGCTGTCAAGAAGTCTCTTCCAGCTGCTCCCCAGCCATCACGTTAGTTGAAATTCCAAAAAAAATCCACCCATTTTTCAACCAAACTTGTTCTTCTTTCAGCCGTAAGACCGGTGGCTAAGCACCCGAAAGAGGCGAAGGCATTGCGCAAGAAGCGTAATCGTGGAGTCAGCGGCTCATCAATCAAGAAGGATGGTGGGTATATGATTCCTTAGTCTCAAGATAACTCTAAGCGTTCTTTCAATGAAGGCGGTCGTTTTGACATGGGCTTCGACTACGAGGATTTCGCCGACGACGACATCGAGGAGAGGACCGAGGATATCGAAGCGGAGGACTACAGGGAGTTCTGTCGCCAGGCATGGTTAGTTATGTCTTCTGTAGTTTACTTGTTTCTTCAAACATGAGCTGAATATAAGATGATTTAACCTAAACATAAATTTTTATGCAACTACAGAATTAATAAGCGTTCTCAGGAAGAGTGAAACCGTCGTTATTATATGGGCTAGTTCTCAAGGCAAAGTGGGTGTATCTGTCGGACCAGTGACGACTAATTGTTGCGAATGCGAAAGTGTCTTTTTGCAGTGTAATGTATTTTCTGCTTGGGAATCGCTGATCATGAATATCGCTCCCGTTTTGAACCTTTACTACACCTTGGGGAGAGCAGGCGTACGGTGGAATTTTCGAGAAATTGCCATTTTCGGGAAGAAAATGGAGGTGGCATGCGAAATAAAGTTGATAATCTCGATCAGCATCTAGAACAACTCTTCGCAAAATTTGAGAAAACCGTGCGAGCCAAACGGCTGTAGTCAAGGGGCGGGATCGCGACGCGGGCCCTCTGGTTCTCTGCTGAAGCTCCCGAGGCAGCGGGAAATTCCGACGTATTGGTTTTCCTCCGTGTCTCTGCCCAGCAGGTACGCTGCCTCAGTGCTGCAGGCAACCAGTGTGTCCGCGCCGCGGTCCCTCGTCTACGATCGTTTGGAGTTCACTGTAGCTGCAGCATACCTTCCGTGAACCTACAAAAACAAATTTGCGGTGTAAAACTGATACGATGTTCGTCTTAGCACCTCAGGTAACTATACCGTGAAAAGTTTTGGTGAATTTTTTTCTCTAATTTTTTGGGGCAGAACTAGTCGAATATTGTCCAGTCTTATTTGCAGCGGCTCATTTTCATCACGATCCGTGGGCTTTGGATCCATGGAGTCCGATAGTGAAGCCAGCAACGACTCAACCAATGCAAAAGCAAACGGTATCCAGGTTGGTTAACTCTGCGACATTGTAGAAAGGCTAACTCTAGTTGAATACATTATGGGAAGGTGAAGGGTTTCTTTGAAAACTGTTCGTTGCACTCCAGGTATCCCGTGTAAGAGAGGTGCTGCTTAGCGCGTTGTCTCACGAAGACGACGGGTTCTGTGAAACTTCGTTGGCTGATTTGTTCGCTGACGAATATGATGAAACTGGACGCGTTAAGCTGCTCCATGACGCTGTTTCATCTATCTGCAAGGTTGTGGAATTTTCCCTGAATTTCATGATGTCATGTAGTTGAGGAGTTTTCTTTCAGAAGAAGGATGAAATTGTGGCGGATCCCCAGTTCGAGTATCGTCTTGTGACACTTATGGCGAGATTAGTGCAGCAGGGGTTGCTCAAGGATAGCAGTGTTGTCAACTATGCGCAACAGTCAGTTGTGATACAAGTTCTGCCTCTGTCTAGAATGACCAGATTTCATTGTATTTTGTCTCGTTTAGCGCCCAGAACAAAGACCATGGAATTCGCCTTCTCGACGCAGCCATCACCGAGCCGGCAAAGGACAGGGACGAGTCGAGTAAGTGTTGTTTCCGGACCATCTCGTTCTTTGTTGTGTCTCTTCCATGAATCTTCCCAGGATTTCTCTATATTCTGGTCTCTGAGATGAGTAAATGATAAAAAGGAGGGCGTCATCATGGCGGTGACTCGTCTGCGGCCTCGAATAGCATGCGGCGCGACCGCGCCGCTCACTATGGGATCGTCGCCACGGTGGTGAATCTGGGCTTTCTTCATAGTTGTTCATCACATTCGATGGTAACTAATAAGAAAACTAGCTGACTATCAGGAAAACGCATTATTTGATGTTCCGAAGGGCATTCTTGCTCGAGCGACACGGTCGCGATGCGGGTTTTTCGAGGCCGCAGACGGGTCACCTCCATCGACGCCCACTGTAATATATTTTGAATGCGAGGAAATGTTGAATGAAAGAAGAGATTGTTGGTATGATAGCCGAAACAGATGGAAGTACTATCTCCATTGTGTGTACCTATTAAAGGGTTTTTGGTTATTCTAGAAGAATATTGGATCATAGAGACGCACACGAGAATCCACATTTCTTTAGCTTTGAATTTCGATCGGTCAGCTTCTTGTTACCTCATTCTCTTGCCTCAAATTCGAAAAGTATAACTTAGGTTGAATTCCTGTCATGTGTGTTATTTCAGAGCTTCTGATGCAGGTTGAAAAACTTGCGAAGGAGCTTGCCACAGAGTACGATCCGAAGGAAGTTGCGGAAGACTTGACTAGTCGCGACGCTCCCTTCTACCATGTAAATTTTGTAAATCAGGTTAGTTCTGGTGTTATCTATTCCATGTGATAATATTGGCATAAGCGTTTGAAGAAATCCGTGATTTCTGATACTAGAATTCTTGATTTTTTTCTTTGACAATCTAGCTTTTAAATCTCTAGAGGTAGGGTCGCAATCTTCGACTATGAATTATTTATCACTTGCCAAGTAACTGATGAAATTTTTACTCCTGCATCCTCTATATGGTGAAATATTTAGGTACTTTAGAATGTTTCGCTCGCAAATACAGTGAACTCCAAACGGTCATAGAAAGGGGCGAAACCGCGGCGCGGACACTCTGGTTGCCTGTCGCACCTCCCAAGGCAGCCGGAAATCACGACGTATCGGTTTTCCTCCGTGTCTCTGCCCAGCAGGCCCGCTGCCTCGGTGCAGCAGACAACCAGAGTGCACGCGCCGCGGTCTCGCTCTTTGTCTCTGATCGTCTGGATTTCACTGTAGAGCACACATCACAGATCGTAACACAAGCTAGAATTAGTAGTTAACCCGTGCTATTTGCTAACTTTTCTTTCTGTATTTATTTCTTCTAGTTATGCATTGAAGCCATATCTTCGATGAATATGGATGTAATATATTTTGTATCTACTGCTATCAGGGATCTCCTTGATCATGGCGTGAGTGCAACTTTTTCTCTCTATGTTTTGCTTATAATTGTTCTACTTTTTTTCAGACAGTAGAGCCATGGTCCGTTAATGTAGGTTTCGAACGCTTCTTTAAGAACATTCCGGGTCTTGAGGTTGGTGATTTTCTTGAAGATTTAGAGATTGGTGCACTTATCTTCTGTATATAATTGTATTTATTTAGAGATTGGTGCACTTATCTTCTGTATATAATTGTACTTAAGGTTGATCTTCCTGGTGCCACTTCACTTGCTACGATGCTCATGAGTTATGCCGCCAATGATATGCAGATAATCACCGAATCCGTTGCATCTCTCTGTCCTAAGTAAGTAGATTTTGCTTGCGACTAAATGATTGACAGACCACCACAGTAGGGTGCGGAGTGCGGCACTTCAGCTGTTCTGTGATTGGTTGAGAGGCCGCTGTTCCTTTAATGTTACTGGCAAAAGTATTCCGGTTTTCACGGTTCATGGTGTTACGGTTTTGCTCCTCCTAACTCCTACATAATGGCGGCCGTGGAACAGAATTTCATGGTTCACTCTTCACCCTTCGATATTTTTGATAGAGTTCTGGATTTATTACTAGCAAGAGCTACAAACTGCTTGCAGACCCACTCGCTTCATCAAGGCAGGAGCACAGGGGAAGCTTTCTGTTGTTAAGAAGGAGCAGGAAGAATGTAACGATGTGAACTACTTCTTCAGAGACGAGTAGTTTCCCAGGTTACCTGTGTATATTTACAGTGCCATCGTAATTTTTCTGTGTCATCGTTTTGTATTTTTGATGTGAGTTGCTGTTCTTTTGCTTCTCTGGACAGGTTTTTTTTGTTGAGCTGTGTTCACCTATTGTCTAGTGGTTTTAGAGTTTTTATCGAGTTTCTGTAGACCTGCAATGGTTTATTCTCCTCCATTCGACCGCTTTTCGACCCGGGTGCTCTATGTTGTCTTGTGGTTAGATCGCTCCCATTTGCTCTCGTTGGTTTTTTAGATTGGGATCATTTCTTGTAACCCCCCCCCCCCTCCTCTCCCACCTCTGTTTCTCTGTGTTGACCCGCCTTTTCCTGTACGATGAAAAAACATTGTTGGCTATAGCATCAGTTATTTCTCTGATTTGGAATCGTTCTTGTTGAACTCCTCCCCATTCTATTCCGTTTTTGAACTGCCTCTTCTTGTACAATGAATCCTGCTGTTGGGCTACCGCATCTCATTCAAGTCAAACTTTTCTCGTTATCCTATCTGCCTCAGAACAGGATCTTGACGAAATGTCTGGGTTTTACGGTAGTGGTTGTTACGAAAACCCTGCAATGACACCAGTCCTTTATAGGCGTAGGAGACATACGTTGTGTTGAATGTGCACGGTACGTTTGTGTTGATATCTGGTTCTTATTTCCTCTTCCATATTTCCTGCAGCAAGTCCGCTGTCTCTGAGCAATTGTACCGACTCGTTTTGTGTGGTCTTTTGCAAGCCTTTTTTTTTCCTGTAAATCAGAATTCTGTGCAAGTGTTCCTTTTTTCTGTTTTAGAGTCGATTTTATGGCTTCATCTGTTGTGAAGCTCGTTTGTTGTCACTACCATCTGGTGTGAACATTATTGTAAAGCATATTTATTTGAGAGAATAAATGTCTGTGGGTTTCTGCTTGTTTCGGCTTCGACCTTCCGAACTCAGCTTCTTACCAGTTCATGAACTGCAGTTGGTTTATGCGTTAACCTCGTCTTCGTTGATGGCGTATGGTTGTTTCTTGGAATGTGGACAATTTTTAAAGAAAACTTCTCTTTGCCTTAAGACTGTGGGATATTCGGATGTGTAGGTAGAAGTAGAACTTGAAGGCAGTACACGCGGAAATTATGCTCTTGTTCACTTTGTAGCATATCGAGGTTTTTGAGGGTATTTATGGTTGACGCGCGTCGAATTTGACGCGACGATATACAATGCAAAAAAGGGAGGAGAAGAGAATTCGTAGTGGAGCGCGAAAGTTCCTGGTTCTGTCGTCGCGACGGCCACGCGAACAAAACGCGTTTCCATTTCCGCCGCATCGAGACAACGCGAAAACTTCGGGAAATTAAAGGCCGACGCGTCAAATTTGACGCGCGTCAACCATAAATACCCTCTTTGGGGACAGTGAACTCATTGACAAAGATGTAGTGTGAAACACGCAAGAAACAGGAAATGATGGCGGTATTACCTGCACGGAGTTGTACAGCACTTCTCAAAAGGATTGCGCGTGCGGTTTCTTAGCGTCGCGGCTGCAGAATCGCGGCGGGACCTACTCGAACCTCTCACTTAGAGCATGCTCCCTCCACATCCCTTGTTCAGGCACCATCGCGATGGTGCAGTCGCGCAATCAGCCTATTTTTTTGAGAAGGACTATACGTCTGTGCCATACAGGACACCAGGAGGTAGAGTGATTCATTACCCAACCACCATCCTTATATAACCACTAATGTCACTATCTATTACCTTCTTCTTATTCCTTCCCCTACATCTCTTCATAGTGACCCTATTAGGAGGTCACTAAAGCCTAGGAAGGTTCATAAGGTAGAGCTCTTTGCTAGGCACGGGTAGGACATATTTGATAGTTTTCTAGTACGTCTACGTGATCAATCTTACACATGTTGTGCTGAAAAGTATGAGTTTGAAGTTTTAAAGACATTTCTGGTTAAAGTACTGTGTCCACTCACTTCATCCTCTACATTTTAACTTGAAGAATTCCCCAGAAGACTCTTTCGAGAATGTCCTGATCCGGAATTTTCAAGAGTTTTTCTTCGACTCAAACTCCTTCCAGAATTATTCTAATTCAACGGATATACTCTTTATTATTACAATCTGACATAAATCAAGGGGAGTTAGCAGATATGGCGAATCCAACTCGCAGATTTCCATGATCGAACACAGAGTAGAATTTGCCGATAAAAACGTCCCCAAGAATCCATAAGGGTCCTAAATGTTTTGGTATATCAACTTTAAATGTTGCTGTAGAATACTGCTTCATTGTACCATTGGGTGCAGGGATATCGAGTCCCATGAATCCGGAAATGCACTGCGTCTGACCATTTTGAGACACCTGAAAAAGATAGTTTTTTTTCGGTTCCGTTGATAATTAGAGGGCTTTCTACCTGTAGGATATAGTCAGATCCCTGAAGAACGAAGTCCTGGCCGCCAAGATTGAAGGTGATTGGAGGGAGTTCAGGGATGCGTTTGCATTCAATCTCATACTCGCCGTTGATGAGCGCGAAGGCTCCGATCTTCTTTTGGATCTGAATCAGAGACCAACTTACAATGAAGTTGATTGAACTACAATTATGTACTGCTGGTGATCACGTGCCTTCTTGATTGCATCTGTTGGTCCAGTGAGAAGAGATGTACCGGTGTCGACGATGGCATCCACTGGTCCATTGGTGTATGATGTTCCCTGGATGGAAACGGCTCCGAGCTTAATTCTCCAGTAGTCCTCAGAGATGAGCGGTTCCCAGGCAATGGAGCCCTGGAAATTAAGGAAAATTGCTTCATTTGATAGATGGGGTGGAAATGATGTGGAAAACCTTGTAGTGAGCGGGGTCCATTCCACAGAGGGTCATTTCTCCACCAGCAGCGTTGTTGTTAAGATCACGATTTAGCCAGAAGGCAAACACAGCTTCTGGGCAAAGAGCCTTAAAATTAACTTCTTCGGAAAACAGTTATTTTTATTACCATAAGAAATCCCAAAATCGTTTTAATTTGAAGCGTGTTCACTACCTACAGTACTTCTCAAAAAGATAGACGGGTTGCGCGTGCGGTTTCTTAGCGTCGCGGCTGCAGAATCGTTGCGGGACCTACTCGACCCTATCACTTAGACCATGCTCTCTCCGCGTCCCTCGTTCAGGTCCCGCAGCGATGGTGCAGTCACGCAATCAATCTTTTTGAGAAGGAGTATACCTTGTTGGCAAAGATCTGGTCCATTGGTTGCGGAATGTTGTTCACTGAGATTCGATCCCATCCCATACCAAGGATACCATCGAATTTGGCGGCCTGAAGAGCAGAGCATTTATGTATTAACAGAATATTTGACGAAACAATGGCAGTTGGTCTGATAAGGATCTTACAACGAAGGCAAGTCCTGGCTCTTCTGTAGCACAAGCCAGTCCTTGTGTTTTGTCTGTGCACCACGTACGATCTGTTCCGAACTGGAAGAATATTTATAGGATAGATTACTTGTTAAATTATCAATTATCTATGCCTGGATTGAGGCAGTGAATAAATTTGTAATGAAATACATGGGGAAGGTTGTTTGCTAGAAACAGGAATTGAACGATTATTGAGATTTGATACATGAGAAATTCGCAAAAACTCACGCAAACAACATCGTTGTCAACCACTCCCTTCATGGATCCAGATCCGTACTGAATCTCGAAGGGCTGCTTAGTTTCTGTGCAAGTTTTAGACTTCTTGCAGTCGAACTAAAACGAAGTAAATGACAGGCAATCCGTTCAAAGTGGAAATTAGCGTAGACAAAGTATAATATTACCTTCTTGTGGAAGTCGCAGGCAAGATCGCTAGCTTTGCAGTTCTTGCATGGTACCCAGAGGTTGGAGGATCCTGTATCGAAAAGAAGCTGGAACGTCTGAGGTGGAGTTCCGATCTGGACCGTTCCATAATATTGGGCCTGAAGATGAGTTTCGTCTCCTTTATAATGAAATCAATCCGAGAAATAGCTTACATTCGAGTAGTCGGAAAGACCCTCGTTGTATGCTAGATTGGAGTCGAACTTGTAGCCCTTGATGTATTTCTGCTTCAGATATTCAGCGATTGACGCAATTTTATATGAGCTTCGCTCATAGGTCGTCTTGTGCATAGGCACACTGGAATAGTGATTTGTTTCAGATTATTCTAATGTTTCGAGGTAAAATGAATTACTTACCGCACAAGTGATTGCACGGCGATGCATGCTGATAGCAAAAGAAGCAGAATCCGAGCCATGACGCTGCCACCGGCGGTCCATTCATCACTACGCTTTTATAGGATTGCCTATCAACAGCATGCGTGCGCCCTTATCACGCTTGAGTACCGGCTTCTTGTGCTGGCTATCGCATACTCCTGGGCACAAGGAGCGAAATTCAAGGATCAAGCAAGTGTTGTTTCCTAATCAGTCAGCAAAAGTAGTCGTCACAACTGTAAAAAATACTCCGAAGTAATGGCGGACATGAGGGGGTGCAAATAAGCAAAAACTTTAAGCTAGATTATTTTTGTTGAATACTTTACTATAACTATTTTTTTCAGAACTAGTTAACACTATTGGTTCAATATTATGATTGGTGGTTTAAATTTTTTTATTTCCTATGCGGGTCACCAGAGTGTCGGAGAAACCATTTTTCTTTCTACACCACCACTCCCGCCACTTTCCTCATCCTCTCATGCAGCAAAGCAAATCATGTTGGAGTGGAGCTTGTATTAGAAATGGTTTAGATGGACTACGGACGGATTCACCGCATTAGGGAGAAAGAACAGAAGTTTGACGTGATGAATATCGAAGCAGAAGAGGATCAGTTCAGTGGATTTCCGCTGCCCGCTACGAGTAAATGGTGTCTCCGGTATGGAAATTGGCCACTCTTACAGGAACAAGACGCCAGAAACCACCAAAACGTTTTAGCATCTTTCATTGTTTCCACCGAAGAACTATTCAATCGATTCTGCAGATGAAATGTTGGATGAAAATGTGAACCTTGCTGAGACAAACCCATCCCTTTTGAAAGGGTTCTTCCTAGTTCGGGGGATAATGTCTATACAGCCATTTATTGTATACCAGCAGTGGGGTGCTGGATTATCTCCACATAGAGTTAGGCTCACGACAGTGGGAACAGCTCCTGTGGTACATTACTACTGCACACGTTACTCCTTCCAAAAAGGTGGGGTTAGGAGAGGGGAGGGGCAACGTCCTGCAGTAGAACAGTCTCATGAGAAGTCGTTTCTGAGGGAACGTTTTGGTTGCAGTTTCTTCCGTCACCACCGGAACTCGATTTTCGTAAGTTTTCAGAATTGGCTGCATTTCACTATATTATTATTTGTCCATTCTTGCTATTTATACTATATTCAATTGTTTGATTTTTCTGTTTATTCATTTATTTGAATCAGGAACTGAAACGATTGGCCACGGAATTGCGTCTTGCTTTCACTTTGGACTCCTTCATTTGGAAGTGGTTGTTCCGGTGCGAGCCAGCTATAGAGGAGGTTCATCTCAACCATCAGCATAAAGTATTGGATCTAGTACGGAGAAAATACGAGGTTGGGATTGGCTGAACAGTGAAGCTCAAAGGTAGTCTGATAACGCAGAAAACCGACGGCGTCCACCTCGTTGCTGATGGCGCGTTTGACAGCAGATGATACAGCGCTTTGATTGAGGAGGTCGTTATGGTGGATCTAGAGACGAGTCTCATTCTCCACACGGAGGTTCTACACCGTCCTGAAACGAGTATTTCCACATACATGCCGCACTTCGGGATGCTTTACAAATCTCTCAATGCATGACAGCAGCTTTCAAATGGGAATGGAAGGTCTGCGTCGATTGCTGCGGTGGTTATCAGCTTCGAAAAATCTCTTTAATTACGACTGATCTTCCCTTACATTTACGCAGGATATGAGGGAGGAGATAGGCGATGTCCAGCGTTTCGTGGCTTCTGATGAAATGGTTCGGCAACAACCTAAGGAAGGTAGGATGAAGTGAATCGGAAGTAATTTGAAATGAACTGGCAGTAAACTGAATTTGCAGGAGGCAAAACATAAGAACTGGTGCTCCTCTCTCCGTATGGTATGAGAAGTTGAAAGGGCACATATGGAAGGAAATAGAAGTAGGGAACGGAGAGAGGATTCCACACATCTTCAACATATGCTTTGAGCACGTCCAAGACGAGTGGCTAAAGGTAAGTGTTGCCTGCAAAACATTTTCATTGACTGCTTCTCATTTTGACGCCAGTTTCACTACGGCATTTGAAAGATTGAAGCGGCTGGTCCTCAACAGGTCTTCGCAAAGGGATCTGGCTAAGGCCAGTCCTCGCGGGAGAACTTCCATCTGCGAGTCTAAAAATGCGCTGGACAGGCTCTACTGCAGGGAGGAAATATTTTAGTGGGTTATACTACTAATTCACTCTAGTGTTGTGACGGGAACCTAACTCGCTTCAGCCCTCTCTTCACCTACAAACTGTACGCAATGTTAGCAACGATGCATTCTAACACTCTTCGTCTTGCAGAAATGGCGGGTGAAGGGAGAGTGCAGCGTGTCATCGATGTCCGTCACAAGTACTTCAGAAGAACTCCTCGAATGGTCTTCAAGGCTGCTGTTGGACATATCTGGCATGACCAAATTTCACAAGCTGTTCTTGAAGCAGGTCGAGAGCACCGTGGGGATCCTAGGGGTGCTTTTCCCGATGAAGTCCAAGAAATGATGGTTGCTGAGGATGTGTAGGAGGGAAGAGAACGTGAGGACACTCGATACACTCGATATACTCGATATACTGTTCAGCTCAGATGATGAAGAAGAATTTGAGGAGGAACCCTCTGGAGAACTCTCAGTAGCTTGTGGTTTTTTTTTCTTCAAATTTATTTATTTGTTTACTTTCACTTTTGACCATATACCATGCAATAACCTGATGAATTATATAAATTTATCTCTTATAACATGCATAAACATGGATATGTATTGGATGAATATAAATACACTGAGTATTTACAACGCCTGCAGATTCATTGACCATATCTTTTTGTGTCACAGTTCACTCAAATCTTCCTCCAAATTTTCCTCCGCTATTGGAATGCTAAATAATCGTCATATTCATGACTAGCATTCGGAACTATCCATCTATGTAAAATTTAAGGAATTTCTGAGATCATAAATTTTCTTCAGTGTTCCTGCTGTAACCCTGTAAATACAGGTTACATGCAGGGCAGCGAGTACATCTGACCAGAGCGAATCCAACAACAGCCTTGAAAGAAGCACGGTTTTCCGAGGAGAACGAAATGAAACAGACGCGAAGCACTCGTCCAATGTCACTCACCTGCCCAATAATGGGGACCTTCCATTTGGCGAAATTCGTCACTTTGGGCGAATTTCGACACAAGATTGGGACTCAGCCTGGCTAAGAAGCCCGAAAAATGTCAAAATCTTAAGAGTGAAAATTTCGGTGGGTGCTGCCTTCAAATTCAAGCTTTTTCATTTTGCTTTTTGGCTCTGTAAGAAAACAAAACATAAGGGGAAACTAAGAGGATAATGGAAAAGCCAGGAAAGTCTCCATCTGCCGATGATCTTGAAAAGAATCAACAACGCTGCATTCTTTTAACTTTTCATTGGGAAACTTATGACTTTTTGCATCCAACAAGCAATTGGTAAAATATCCAAGCAGTGGCCTTCTCCACCTTCGAGGATTTCCTCTTGATGGCTCCAAATATTATAGATGAAGGTAGTGGGTGAGTGCCACAATTTGACATAAACCGATATTGGTCAAACAGTGTAGCTACTGAAGAGAACTTGGTGTTTATGTCTGTTTTGCCTCTTCTCTTAGGTATGCAATAAAATTATTAATCACTCGCGAAGCTCCTCAGCAAGGAAGAATGGTTGAAACTAAGGTGGAATGCATATACCAAGGGGAGGAGGACATGGTTTCGAAAAAAAAAACACTGTGCACTTCAAATACAAACGGTAATTCTGGATAATGCTAATCTTCCATTGTTGTTTAAAAAGCATAACGTTTCATTATAAACACAACAAAAACTTGAAGTACTGGTTCGCCGAGAGACACGATTGGCAATTCTGTTCCGAATAAAAGTTACCTACAGTAGCGAGCAAAAAGATTGCAACTTTTAGTTTCTCGTCTACAATTTCTTTCAAAGTAGAGCATGGAGGTTCAAATTTTTATGGAAGTTCTAGAGACTCATGAGAGATAGAAATGTATTGGAACCGCGTCATTCCATCGACTTCATCTTTTTTAGGAAATTTTTTTCTCGCTAAGGTCGAAATCTGTAATTGGTCACCATCCGCATTGTCTCACAAAATGACGTCTATCGTTGAGATCTGATCAGGTATCGGTTTCCTGCAGTAGAATCAACGCTTATATGTTAGAAAATGTGCATGAGCTTACCACTGGTTGACATCTGTGAAGACTATGCGAGGTCAGTTCAGCAGTGATCCCCTATGGAGGTTTCTGTCACCCTGACTCCCTCTATCGGCTCTGCTTAAATGGAAGACATGCTGCTGACGGTTCTATAGGCTTAGTTACATGTGTTTGCTCTAAATACAGGTTACTGCTTTCTCGAATCTCTGAAATACTCTGGCTGGTTGCAAAGCAGCCAACTGTGCACATCGCGGAAAATAAGATTTGGAAATTTTTTTTTCGTGGTAAGGAAGATACCTCAACGATCCTATAAGTGGTGAAGATGCTCCAGTAGTCCTAGAATATTGCCGCATATATTACAATTCATGCCGCCCTGGATTTGATAAGGTAGGGCTCACTAAGGTTCAATGAACTCTATGAGACGCCACCGAAGTGAGGCACTGTTATCTGGGACTATAAAAGCTGGCTATTTCACTTTAAATTGGATGAAGCGAATTGAATGAGACATTCCTAAGGCAAAAGACTCTCAGCGAAGTGTGAAAACTTGTGTCTGGAGCAAGATGGCACACATGCTTGTGCTGGTGACAAGCACTGCTAACTTCGAGTAGTCCTGTTTCGGTAAATGCAGGGCGGCATGAACTGTCATAAACACTCGGTATTCTAGAAGTCTTGGAGCATCTTTACCATTGATTGGATCGTTGAGAAATTTTCGTTAACATGACAGAAAAATTTCCAAAAGTTTTTTTCCGCGATGTGCGCAATTGGCTACACTGCAACCAGCCGGAATATTTCAGAATTCCGAGGGAGCAGTAACCTGTATTTAGAGCAAACACATGTAGCTAAGCTTCTAGAACCGTCAGCAGCATGTCTTCCATTCAAACAGAGCCGATAGAGGGAGTCAGGGTGACAGAAACCTCCATAGAGGATCACTGCTGAACTGACCTCACATAGTCTTCACAGATGTCAACCAGTGGTAAGCTCATGCACGTTTTCTAACATGTAATGGTTGATTCTACTGCAGGAAACCGATACCTGATCAGATCTCAACGATAGACGTCATTTTGTGAGACAATGCGGATGGTGACCAATTACAGATTTCGACCTTTGCGAGAAAAAAATTTCCTAAAAAAGATGAAGTCGATGGAATGACGCGGTTCCAATACATTTCTATCTCTCATGACTCTGCAGAACTTCCATAAAAATTTGAACCTCCATGCTCTACTTTGAGAGAAATTGTAGACGAGAAACCAAAAGTTGCAATCTTTTTGCTCGCTACTGTATATGTTTGATCCTGCAATAGATATACATTAACATGCTACGCTCCACAATTATGCTTCCGTGATTTATCTTAAAATGGAGGACGAGAGGTGACGGAGAAGCGCATAGAATAATTCCTATAATAAGCTGCACGGCATGACGCACTGAAACTGACAATGCGTACATCAGCGCTGAAAAAAAAAAGAAAAATCGGTCCTCTTTCAGTTCTCTTTGTTTGTTCATTACCTTGAAAATCCCGTCATCATCTGGTTTTCTTGTAGTTAACGGAATCACATACATCAATCGAGCAAGAAATATAGAATTAATCGTATTTTTATATATCCTTGCTCCTCTCCCCTCCCACCCTCTCAGCCCATTCTCGGCGCATTGACCCAGAATTGCTTTGTTCAATTCCTTGTCACTCTATTTAGGACCGAACAAAAACCAGGCAATTCAATTAATTTAATTAGGGATTTAGCAGCCATTCCAAAAAAAAACTCGAGTGACTGGAAAAGAGACCGTGGAGCTCTTGTTATTCGTTATCCGGAGCTGTCTAGCTCCCATTTTCGAACATCATGATCGAATATTTCGAGTTTGAATACATCCTATACATTGCGGAGTACTAAGTACGCTTATCACGCGTATTTAAAAAGGTTTGAAGTTTTTTTGTTGTTTGTTTTTTTATGAACATGAAGTATGTACGACATGACATGAAGTGCAACAACGGGGAGTGTAGGAACTTGCGTGAAATTCTGCGAAATGTCCTGAAACGGGGAGCTAAATCTAGAGGACAATAAGGAATTGGAATATTAGCTACAGGGAACGTAAATCACGCTTGTTACTCCGGCGGTCTAGCGCGCCGCAACATCCATGCGGCGCGGGCCAGCGCTATGGATGTTTAGTGTTGCCTCGCCCGCGCCGCGTAGGTGTTGCGGCGCGCCAATCCACGGAAGCAGCAATCGTGATTGATGTTCCCTGTGACAACAAAGAAGTCGATCATCACATATTCCAGAAATGCTCTAGGCCCATGAAATATTTTCAAGCTTCCTGAGGTTTGCAAGGGCAAGCAAGAGGTTCAGAAAAAGAAGCACTCAAAAAGAAACAGTTCTCTTCCAGTGCTCTGATAACACTTTCAGCCAGACAAATTACTTGAAGAAAACCAAAGCGAACTGCACTATGTGTGCCGAATGTTGCTTTTTGTTGGCAGCAGTCGAATTGCGGCGGCGACGGCGGCGGCAAGTGAAGTGATCACGTTTGAGTATTGAAACAGTTCCAGTGATTCATAAGACATTTTCTGTGGTGTCATGCGAAGAATGTGACTGCGATGCTATCACGGTTGACGACGGCAGACGATGTCACTTCTATGTATTCCGCAAGTCCACAGCTGCAAATGTGACGAGACGGTCAACTGTTCCAAATTCTCAATCAGCGATACCGTTCAGCACTGGAACAATCAGGTGATGCGGTCGATTTGGATTAATTTCTTCAACTGACTCATCTTCTGAAAGGTCAAACGGCTTACCTTCCGTATGGTGAGCTCATCTGTGCCGAGAGAGAGGAGTGGCGGCGTAAAGCGGCTTCTGCGTTTTTTGTTGGCTCCATACACTGATAACAGCATCATCAGTGTGGCGCCTAAAATCTTTATCACCTTCGTCAAGTAATCGATAGTGGAATTCACGTACTCTTACAGGCGCTACCGTGAACAGTACTGAAATTGCGCACGAATTGCACTGCTCCTGCGTACGACGTTCTAGGGCGTCACGTTGACACCCTATTAACTGCCGAAGGTCCGTTCGATCTGTCATTTTTATTTGCATTAACCTCAAAGCACACACACACTCACACAGCAATGCTGATTCGTAGCCAACCGGTGCTTGCTGTCTTTCTCGCTCCTTTACTCGATTTTCAGCCTGGTTGACTCTCTGGATTCCTTGAAATCGTCCGGAAGATTTCCATTTTTTTCTTTCCTTTACAATCTCTCCTAGCATAACTGTATCCATTCCTCTCACAGATCTGAACATCTTCCACCATAACTCAAGGCCAAAAACCACTTTTCAAATGTCCACAACCCAGGATGACTCAAAACATCCTGAATCGAAACCTGTCTCCAGACCTTTCAACCAATTTTGATAACTAATCGCTGCTATTTCGCAATAGTACAGATAGTCAACCATCGTTGAATCATAGCGTAAATTCCTCAGTAGTGCTCCATGTCAACTCTTCCTCAAACACTTGTAGAACTCCGCTTGCCAGACTGACAGCGCTGCTCACGGAAAAACTTGTTAGATCACTCTTGCTTGGTTTACTTCTTATGCCTAACCTCTTCTCGCGGTGAGAGAGCTCTACGCAGCTGACAGGAAATCACTCTGATCTCCGGATTCCGATCTCTGGATTTTACTCTGCTACGAGTTTCTGCGGCTCATTCTGGGAATTTTTTGCCTGATCTATTTTATATGCTGCCATGGCCATTGTCTTTTGCCTGCTCATCCTGGAAAATTCAGCTGATTCTGATGCTCTTCACTTTAAACGAATGTTGTTCCAGTGAAATTCAACATTTTTGATCAAAATAAACGTGACAGCAGGGCATTCGTTCCACCTACCTAAAAACAATTAACCAAATCAGACAAATTCTTTGAATTAGGAAAAACCATTCACAAGGTCATTGTTTTTACCAACGTCTTTTTCCTCGAGAACGTTATCCAGACAGCTCAAAGTGTGCGGAAACTGGTTTGGACAGTGATCTAGGAAATTTGTTGGGGAAATACCACTTTCAACGGATTCTATCTTACAATTTCAGAAAAAAAAATTCAAAATTTTCGTAGCCTTCTGAGTACTTTGAAATGAGCTCATAACGTGTAGTAATCACTAGGACGTGTACTCCGGTTTGAAGTAGATAGAAAGTACTAGTAATGGATTTCGTTGTGAGAAGTTGTACTATAACTCAGTACTCGTGGTACATATTTGTGTTTTCACATGTTCCCATTGATGGATTTGGAATCATTCCTTAGGTTTCCGGAGTGAGAGAAAATAGAATCGCTGGTGGACAAAGCCCGTAAAGGATTTTGATATGAAACAGTTTTCCAAAGCTGAGAAGTATCTGTATTTATGAAGTACTGACAGTGTATTTTTTCGAGTTCGATCGTTTCATTTCGAATGGTTCGAAAATGCTCATGTTCACTAGATGTGAAGAGTTGTAGGGCTTTTTACCTTCTGATGTTGGAATTTTGTTTGAATCTAAACTTGGTCCTTAAACTATTAATTCAATTAATTGAATTGTTCACTTTGTATTCGGTTCCAAGTTTGCTGAAAAGCCGGTTCTGGTAGGATTCTGATTGCCGGGTTTTTTTTTGGTTTTCCCTGGTTCTATTCCTGAATAATTGTTCTATGATTCAGCCTCCTGTGAATTTTTCTGGAAAAAAATGTTCAAGGATTTTCGTCGGTGTGTGGCTTCATATAGACATTAGCAGGGAAATTAACATTAGTTGTTAGGAAAATAACTTTCGAAGCAATTTCTGTCGCTTGAAAACGGAAGTTAGTAGGTCAAACCTGAAAAATCAATACTGCGGGGGGGGGGGGGCTATGTTCTATTGATTGTTCAAGTTTAGCCATTTTCAGTTGGAAACATGTACACCTGCGCATTTACCGATATTCTCCTCTCAACCTCAAGGTTAAGTTCTGCGATATTCGGAAAAAGACATTTGGCCCATAAAGGAATTTCCTGTTGAATTCCATTGAATCGCACCTCAGTACTTCCTGCTATAACTTCTTCTGATCCTGCTATAACTTCTTTCTTTTACTTGCTGGATAAGAAAAAAACTGAGGGTATGTAATTATGTAGAGAGGCTTGGTGGATTTTTGTGGATTTCTATGGATACTCTCAGCTGATCTCACTCATTGTTCGAATGCTTGGAAAAATCAATACTCTCTTCTTACTGAATCTTTTGTACAACAAAGATGTAGTTGAGTAAATATAAATGAAAGACATGGAATGAATCATCCATTTCAGTCTTTCACAACTCTTTCCACTCGAATTCGAATGGATCCGCTTTGTGTTCTGAAGGTGGATGTTTGGCAGCAAAAATTCCTTGGAAAGGTATGCGACCATGTTTGCTTATCCTACTTTCTTTGCCGATAGTTTCGTGTTCCTTGCAGGAATGGAAACCTTACGTAGCAGCTGTGTTCGCGGAAAGCGAATTCGGCAAAGCCAGGATTGAACTGTTCAACTCGCCGAAAAAGGTTAAATCCATGGAGCCGAGCAAAATAATCCTGCTCGACCAGTGTGTGTCCATTAAGATCCCTAACAAGGAAGGCAAGTTCAGGGAGATTTACGTTTTTCAATCTGTTTGACGCCTATGCATTCATACTTCCTTGTTCGGACACAATTTCTTTCTGGAGTATGTGTTTTTACGTGGCACTCTCATAGTATTGCCTTCCTCAATCAAGATATCTCTTTCCAAATTGCCACAGGAATAGAATCTGTGTGAGCTGCTGAGGGCAATGATATGTGGTGAAAGGCTCTAAAAATGTGGGAAACTCTCATTTTAATGCTATTTTTCGGTGGGAGAGGGCGGAGCTCTCGCTGAGGCCATGTACGAGCTGTCTACCATACCCCTCTCTCTCCACTGTGTTCTTCTGTGTTCTCTCAGCTAAATTTACTGCGTCTTTTTGCTGATCAGACTTGTACGAGGCATACTTGAATGGGATAAAAAAGGGTTTATCCTTGGCGTCGGAAAATTTCATCGGAATTAAAGTAAGTAAAGTTCATTGGAAGTAAATCATTGGAATTTGCGTTGAAAAGGTTAACAGTTACAGTGGGCGTCGACGGCGGTGACCCTTCTGCGGCCTCGAAAAGAACGCGGCGCGACCGCGCCGCTCAAGCGAGAATCCTCTCCAGGACATCAAGTTATGGGGTTTTCTCGATAGTCAGTTAGTTTAATGATTAGTTACCATCAAATGTGATGAACAACTATCAAGAAAACCCAGATACGCCACTGCGGCGACGATTCTAGCGTGAGCGGTGCGGTCGCGCCGGAAGGATAATTAGGAATCACGTTTAGGAAGAGTAGAGCTCTTCACGGATCCCAGTCAGGAATGGCCAAATCAGGATGAACCATAATTTTTTTTTTCGGGGAAGGCCATATTCCTAGCCTTGTTTCCGTATAGTGATAGGAATAAAACGGAAACAAGACTACTGTTATTCTTCCTTTCATTATCAGATCTTTTTGTGAGCGAGCAAAGGGAATCTGTGAAAGAAATAGATTTATTTGTTTCAAATTCATAATATTTATTGCAATTCGAACTGTGGTCTCAGTATAGCTCAGCAATAGACTATAAATAACTTGTAAATAAGGACTGGTTAGGACGTGATCCTAGAGTGCAGTGTTGCGTAAATTTTTTATTTCGAACCGAAGTCGTTACGGATTCCCAAGAGTGGGCAGCAGGTGGTGTATCCTTCGGATCTCTATGCGGAACACTGGAATCCTTGTGGATTGCAATATTGTTTTTCAGGACTACAAATTGGTTTTTATTCTCATTTACTTCACAAAGTTTCAGTTCAAAGTGTTCACTTTCTTTCCTCACTTTGCAGCATTTATTATTTATGTATTTATGTATGTATTTATTTATTTATATATTTATTGTATATACTCAAAGGTGCACCAAACAAGGATATGATAACCTGTTAGTGACAGAAAGCATTACTCAAAATTTTGAGTGATTAACCAAGAAGGGTTAATGCATTAGAAACTAAAAAAAGAGTGGTGCTGCCTTAAATAGATAATGCTTGGTATTGCTTGTAATTTATAGCATGGTTATGACTATTAATCCTGTAAATCCTCCTTCCACGTCTCTACTTTCCCCAACTACACGACAACATTGGAAAAAGATAATCATTGTCAGTGTTCTCAAAACTGACTACCTCTTCCAATACATTAATCATTTCAGTAATCACTTCCCATTATATAGTTGAAAACGAGCAATAGGGAATCTTCCCTACCAGTAATGAAGACAGGAGAGTTACTCTGAGATAATTCTGGAGAATCTAGGCAACATGGGGTGATGTTGTAGGCTTCTTCCTCGCTTTACTTTTAAAGTACGCGCACACGGTAGTCTTTCAGCTTCCAGTAATTGGTATCCAAAACAAGGTTTTTTTAAAACAAATTCGCGACCTCACGCTTTTGGCATGGTGTGTTGGGACCCGTGCTGAACCGCTTGAGCACCTGGTCCCACATGGTGGGAATTTTTCCTCAGCTGCATAGTACTCCGAAGATGCGCGAATTTGAGACAAACCAAAAAGCAAATATGCACGAGCTTGAAGCCAATTCAAGAAGTTCACCCGTATAAGAAGTAGTAAGTAAGTAAGTAAATCTTCATACAGTGCGTTTCATAATTATAGGACACCCCCGAATTTCCCACTCTCGGCTTTCCCTCTGACCATGGAATTTTCCCTTTAACACAGTTGTGATCAGCACCTAAAACAACCTTGATACCCAATTTTTGAGCTCACGGCAGCAACTCTGGTTTTTTAAAACTTTATTTTTCTCTTTTTGCGCACTCCGCAGTCACGACACACCTTCAGATTCCAACAGGTTTATTTGCTGCACAATCGAATTCACGAAATATCGATAATTTATTGAGCATCTATGAACCACACTGATTTCACACAGCCCGCTACTTCTGCTCCTTCGTAGGAATCTGAGGAAATGCGCGCCGATAGACATCGTACATGCAGGACTGCCTATCTCAGTTTCTCAGTCACTCATTGCTGACGGTGGTGCACTCAAATGTGGCTGACAAGGACCCACTGTAGTCCCACTTTAGGAATACAGTTAGCGCTAGCCAAAGGCTGCTCCGCTGGCTTTGCTAGGTGGTGATCCAAGTAGGCAACGCTCGCCCGACATCGAGGTTACCGACACCACATTTTCTTACTAAACCCCGCGAATCGGTGACTTAAAATGGAGGAAATTACTCAAGGGGGTTTTCTGAAGTCCGACGCAGCCAGATCGGATACCGCTCTCTACTTGCTCAAGTGTCTGCTCTGCGCGAAATAGTCAGTAACTGATGACATGTAGGGAACAAAATGTCACAGTTGATAAAGTGACCAAATCCTGTTCCAAGTACTGTGATTGGTCGTGAATGAGGTGGCTATATACTAGACTTTGTAATTATGCCAAAGGGAAGAGTGATTGACGCGATAATGGAAGACAGTCAAGACCTCCAGGAAAAGGAATTTTTTCGCTTTGCTGTCGCGTTTTTGTGTTCACTTCCCGGCGAAAGCAGACCTGACCAGTNAGTAACTGATGACATGTAGGGAACAAAATGTCACAGTTGATAAAGTGACCAAATCCTGTTCCAAGTACTGTGATTGGTCATGAATAAGGTGGCTATATACTAGACTTCGTAATTATGGTAAATGGAAGAGTCGATGATATGATAGCGGAAGACAGTCAAGACCTTCAAGAAACGGAATTTTTTCGAGGTTGCTGTCGCGTTCTTGGGTTCACTTTCTGGCGAAAGCAGACTTGGCCAGTAAGAGATTGGGACATGGTCTAACAGCGCCAGACATTATAAAATGCCGGCGAGCAATTTCCGCCATTTTGATCCTCTAATTCATGGGTTTTAGTAAGAAAATGTGGGAAAACATCGATGTCGGGCGATGTTGCCTACTTGGATCACCACCTAGCAAAGCCAACGGAGCAGCCTTTGGCTAGCGCTAACTGTATTTCTAAAGAAGGACTACAGTGGGTCCTTGTCAGCCTCATGTGAGTGCACCACCGTCAGCAATGAGTGACTGAGAAACTGAGATAGGCAGTCCTGCATGTGCGATGTCTATCGACGCGCATGTCCTCAGATTCCCATGAAGGAGCAGAAGTAGCGGACTGTGTGAAATCAGTGTGGTCCATAGATGCTCAATAAATTATCGATATTCCGTGAATTCGATTGTGCAGCAAATAAACCTGTTGGAATCTGAAGGTGTGTCGTGACTGCGGAGTGCGCAAAAAGAGAAAAATATAGTTTTAAAAAA
>JARK01001359.1:1844445-1858108 GCA_000688135.1 Ancylostoma ceylanicum | reverse complement strand
GGGAGGGGGGGAATTTCCTTTGACAGTTGAAAGATGGTAAACTGTGCCACATTTGGACGATTCCTACAGAAATTCTAAGGAAATTCCACATGAGAAGAACCCTAAATTACTCTGTAAAACGTCCAAGTAGTAATACCTTCTTGTATGTAATCTCGTCTCAACCTGACCGTTCTTGTGTTGCTGCCGCTTAAACATGGATGGAGTTCCTAACACCTCGAAACTTCTCGGAACTGTTTGCAGCACTTGTCCCATAGCTGCACTCGTCCCTAACCCCTCACATTTAAATTTCA
Source organism: Ancylostoma ceylanicum (assembly GCA_000688135.1). Classification (NCBI taxonomy): domain Eukaryota; kingdom Metazoa; phylum Nematoda; class Chromadorea; order Rhabditida; family Ancylostomatidae; genus Ancylostoma; species Ancylostoma ceylanicum. The sequence goes on along the minus strand of JARK01001359.1, from coordinate 1,857,818 downwards.
GGACACCATGTGACTGTCTCTTTCCAGAATGTCAAATCTTGCAAAGCATGCCTTTCGAAAGCATGCACTGAGTGGAGAAATGGGCGCCGAAAATGTGCGAAAAAACCTCTGCAGCTGCAAATTGCGCTCTGTTGATGCCAGACCCAACTTAACTCATCCCGCTAACGTCACAGTTGGGAACAATAATCGACAATGAGCTAAACTACTGTAGCGGAGTGGTTCTTTGAAAATTTTCCCACAAAAAAATCGGAAATGTAGAACATTGTTTTGGTTAAGCCATGCTGAATCTTGCACAATAAATATCGCATAGACGTTAAGAGTTGTGGAACCTTATACCTGGAGAGGGCGGCGCAGCCAAGTTCAGTGATTGGTCAAATCAAGCGTCTGGCCAATCACAGAGCTCGGTCGCGCCGTCTTCTCCAGGTATAACTCTCCACACCGGACGTTAGGCTGTGTTTATACTTCGTTACGACGCGACCGTCGCGTAGAAGCAAAATGTTCAAAAGCGATGGATCCCATGTGGATGCATGCATGAGCAGTGGTTTATCCTGACGACGCGACGTCGCGGACCCCGTTCGCATCCTGTTTATGCTGTTATATGGTATATTATTATATTACTGATATGATATATATATATATATATACTATGTTAGTTAGTTTATACTAGTTATTATTCTACACTATTATATATTACGTACTATTATTATTTATGCTATACTACTCCTTTCAAAAACAGCGCGATATAAATTCGAAATCGCATGGCGCTACCGCGCGATGCGCCGGGCTCGTTACTCGCCGCGTCGCACTAGCTATCGCCCGCGACACCATCGCCCGCGACAAAGTATAAACACAACTTTAGTCCTGTACCCAATGCCTCTCGCGAAATATGCACTTATCACAATTATTATTTATCTTAATATACTTGCATCAACAGGTTGCCCGTTCCACCAAAATGCCTGAACGGATCTGAACAGAAGAAGGAGAGTGAACGATGGAAGGATCAGCCTGCTGAGCAAAATTGCTACAGTGTGGTGGACCAATCGCAGTGCGCAAGTAATGAGGTGAGTTTCAACATTTTTTAAATTTTTTTTCCTTCTGGATGTGTAATACAGTGCGTTTCATAATTATAGGACACCCCCCGAATTTCCCACTCCCGGCTTTTCCTCTGTCCATGGAATTTTCCCTTTAGTACCATTGTTTTCAGCACCTAAAATAACCTTGGTACCCAACTTTTGAGCTCACGGCCGCAACTCTGGTTTTTTAAAACTTTATTTTTCTTTTTTTCGCACACTTCGCGGTCAAGACACACCTTCAGATTCTAACAAGTTTATTTGCCGTACAATCGAATTCACGGAATTTCGATAATTTATGGAGCATCTATGGATCACACTGATTTAATACAGCCCACTACTCCTGCTCCTTAGAGGGAATCTGAGCACATCTGCGTCGATTGACATCGAACATGCAAGACTGTCTATCTCAACTTCTCAGCCGCTCATTGCTGACGGAGGTGCACTCAAAACTGGGTGTCAAGGACCCACTGTAGTCCTACTTTAGAAATACAGTCAGCACTAGTCACAGGCTGCTCCGTTGGCTTTGCTAGGTGGCGATCCAACTAGGCAACACTCGTCCGACATCGAGGTTTTCCCATATTTTCTTATCAAAACCCATGAATCGGTGGCTCAAAATGTCGGAAATTGCTCGCTGGCATTTTCTGATTTCTTGAACTGTCAGACCATGTTCCAGTCTCTTACTGGCCAGGTGGACTTTCGCCGGGAAGTGAACCCAAACACGCGACGGCAACCTCGGAAAAATTCCTTTTCCTGAACGTCTTGTCTGTCTTCCGTTATCACGTCAACGACTCTTCCATTTACCGTAATTACGAAATCTAGTATATATTCACCTCATTCATGACCAATCACAGTACTTGGTACAGGATTTGGTGACTTTATCAGTGTGACATTTTGTTCTCTATATGTCATCAGTTACTGTCTATTCCGCGCGGAGCAGACACTGGAGCAAGCAGAGGACGGTGTCTGGCCTGGCTTCAGAAAACTTTTGTGAGTAATAACAGTCATTTTGAACCACCCATCCGCAGGTTTTAGTGAAGAAATGTGGGAGAACCTCGATGTCGGGCGAGTGTTGCCTACTTGGATCGCCACCTACCAAAGCCAACGGAGCAGCCCGTGACAGTGCTAACTGTATTTCTAAAGTAGGACTACAATGGGTCCTTGTTAGCCAGTTTTGAGTGCACCTCCATCAGCAATGAGCGGCTGAGAAATTGAGATAGGCAGTCTTGCATGTTCGATGTCAATCGACGCAGATGTGCTCAGATTCCCTCTAAGGAGCAGGAGTAGCGAGCTGTATGAAATCGCTGTGGTCCATAGATGCTTCATAAATTATCGAAATTCCGTGAATTCGATTGTGCGGCAAATAAACTTGTTAGAATCTGAAGGTGTGTCATGACCGCGATGTGTGCGAAAAGAGAAAAATAAAGTTTTAAAAAACCAGAGTTGCGGCCGTGAGCTCAAAAGTTGGGTACCTAGGTTATTTTAGGTGCTGAACACAATGGTACTAAAGGGAAAATTCCATGGACTGAGGAATAACCGGGAGTTGGAAATTCGGGGGGTGTCCTATAATTATGAAACGCACTGTACTATGACCTGTACCAATAGGGAGATTGATAGTCTACCGTGGGGAAAAGCGGCAAACATGGTTCATAATATGGCCTACCTCATTTAACACCTTATTGATCGTCTTAGATCAAACCTGGGCTGTCCGTCCTGGGAAAAGTCCAGGAATAGCGGTTTTGTAAACATTGTCCTACCGGGGCCTGACGCGGGTGGGTGGTAAGTGTCCAGAAATCGAGATTCATGGCCGTTCCTCGGATTCGAAATTGACGAGTTTTCCAGGTACAAACGAGTATGCTCTGTTCGAGAGATTCATTGCAGACAACTGTGACAAGTTATGTTAGTTATGTAGGAATAGCGAGTTCGACAAATTTTTGCTCGACGAACTCGTCCAATCCGGAGAAACGAGTAGCTAAGACTCTCTCCCGGAACGTTCACGAATCCCCCCCCCCACAGGTAATCCCCTAATACACAGCCCGCCTAATCGTAACCAATACTTGTTAATTTGAGCGAATTTTTTGGAGCAATCCTTAAACCAGCCAAACCACGCGAATCGCAAATTTCTGCGAATTTTTCCACTTGTTTGGAACACTCGTAGTCATCTTGTGGACACTTTGTGTTTTTTCTCCTTTATGATTTGTTGTCGCAGACATAAATGTCGGCTAGCATATGTACTAGCAATGCTTTGGTAAACATATCCTGGCCTTTGGACACCCGCTTGCGTACCTATGCATTGAATATCAAATGATGTCCCCCACATTTATGGCATTGTGCGTCTATGTCGGCCTGCTAGCAGCGATTGTTGATTAACTTGAAATTCTATCGTTTGAGCTGCAAAAAGTATAAAAAAAACTGTGACTGTTACAACGTCAACTAAAAGTGACAGACATAGGTTCTACACCAAGTCAGATGAGCAGTGGATCTGTAGCGGGAACGTTCCCGGGAAGATTGTCAGCTACCCGCTTTTCCGGATTGGACGAGTTCGTCGAGAGAAAATTTATGGAACTCGCTATTCATACCTTACATTACATTACATTACATTACCTTATCTTACCTTACCTTAGATACCTTAGACGACCATTATTCAGCGGGAATGAAATCCACGATGATCGGTTTCCATGATCGTAGCTCATTCTGTCTTTCGCTTTTCCTTAATGGAATCTTGCCACCATTTTGATGGCCTACCTTGGAGACTTTTTCTGTCCCGTGGATACCAGTTTAATATTCTGGCCGTCCATCGGCTATCGTTCATGCGAGCGACGTGTCCAGCCCATTTTACTCTGCTTTTTCTTAGTTCCTGGGTGATATCCCGAATTCCGGTTCTCCTTCGAATTTCTTCGTTTGTGATACGGTCTCTAAGAGTGCAATTCCTGCCATAACCTATCATAGCTTTTTTAGACGAGTCGCTCGAAGGGGCATACTCATTTGTATCCGGAAAACTCGTCCATTCCGAAAGTGCGGGTAGGTGAGCACCTTCCCGGGAACGTTCCTGAATCTCATCGCACATCATGAACCGTACACTTCAAATTCATCCTCCTTTGTCTTAGGCGCTGAAACTCCGCTTTATCTTTGCGTCACCTTCGGGCATTTCTTCGAGAATCTCGACTCTACTGTAGGAGGATTCCATGAAAAAAATTGAGAGGCTGCTGGATACGTCTTTTGAGAATTCCGGATTCCCGACATCCAAAAATTTATACAAGGGGAAGACCTTGCTGGTTTCTGAAGATTTGCAAATTAAGTGCAGCACCCGGGGAAATTTTCGTGCACGAAATTTTGATCGTTCTGGAGAGCGATGTACTAGGAGGTTCCAGAAAACGAGGTCTTCAAGGTCTCGACTGTTTTCAGCATTGTAACAGTGGTCAGCCCACGCGATTACCTTAAAGCCTATAACCTATAACACAATTGTGCTGAAATCTCGAGATGTTTATTTATTTATTGATACACTCAAGATGCGCAAGAAAAGTAAAGGCAAAAAATCACGACAAACAAAACGATAACCTTGATATGCAGTGGTCAGTAAAACAGGGTGGGTGAGGATGATGAGGAGATCTATGAAGAGAGGACAGGGACCAGGGCCGTTGAATTTGTGACAAATTCTAATTCAGGAACAGTTTGGGGTAAAAGATGGAAAATTTCCGTGTGTGCTGTCTTCAAAGTGTTTAATACTCCGATAAATAAGGTTGATTTCGAGAGAAGTAACAGCTTTTTGGAATTGGGCAGTATTTTTGCACCAACATCCTACCTTGCAATAGCATTTTCACGTGCACATTCCGAACCTCAGTTGGTATTTTCAGGCACTGCACAAACAAGAGTACTCTAAACATCGGCATGTTGGTTCAGCTGGCATCGGAAGATGAGCAATCGTGAGGCGAGAAATACGTTTATCGAAGCATCAGTCATTCAATAAACATTTCATTTCTTTTCGCTCTGATTTTGTGCACGCAAAAGTGGTCGCCCGAGGCCGCGCGCCGATAAGCGGCCAGCTGCAGTTTTCGTCAAAAAACTAAACTACATTGCAGGAATGTACATGACTGCTCAGCAAATTCGCACTTTAGCCGTCACTGTAAACGGGCCCGGTCTCACAGTTCATGTGATTTTCGCAAACGACGTTTTTGTAGTCGACGACGACGCTATCGCCGCCATCCATGTTATGTAAATAGGCACCAGTGTTGATAGATGGCACAGCCGGCAGAATTTCGATGTAGCTCCGAAATCCTGTTGTGGTATCGGTGCGGTTATCTGCTGTCCTTACCAGTAATTTGCTTTGCTTTTCCTGGATCAGCCATTCATCGATTCTGAAAGTGGTATGGCAACTTGTTCGAAGCAAACATTATTCTTTCAGCATCTCCCACTTATGTAAGGTAGTAGCAAATAGTGGCAAATATCTAAGTTCGATCCTTGAAGACTGAAGTGGAGAAAGGTTCCACGTGAACAGTAGTTGAATGTAGGCCAGTCGATCATAAGATACTGGCTTATGCCGTGTATCGTTGAGAGGAAAAAGTTTCTTTTCTCTCGGATATCAAGAGGGAATAGGGTTAATATTCCCTAACGCAGACGCAGAGATTGCGGTTCCTTGAGTCGCTTGCGCGGTAACGCATTCGAACTTGGTTATGTCGCTCAGAGACCGAGCTAGAGTTCTCTTCTCTAGTTAGGGAACGGACTCCCTGGAAATCACAGAATGGGAGGTTTAATATAGTATTAAAAGTTATATGGGGTTTCTACTTTCAGATTCCATTCCGTATACGGTGAACTCCAAACGGTCGTACACAAGGGGCGGGACCGCGGCGCGGGCACTCTGGTTGTCTGCTGCGTCGAGGCAGCGAGCCTGCTGAGCAGAGACGCGGAGGAAAACCGCGCCGCAGTCTCAGCCTTTCTCAACGACGGTTTGGTGTTCACTGTATATCCTTATTGGAATTTTCAACTCAGGAATGTGCATTTTACCTTTTTTCGCAATTGTCGGAGGTAGAAAGGTGCTGACATGTGTAGTCTACTCATTACTGCTGTTTTTACAATCATTTTATTTTTATTGTTTTACTTATTGTTTTACTTATTATTGTTGTTCTCACTGTAGACAAAGAACAAGAGAAAACTCGGAACGTCAATCACCCTCACGCTTTTTCTTTCCATGAATTGCGACGTATCTCAAACAGATCTGCAACCCAGCCAAGCTCGTTTTGCCTTCGCTTCTTTTTTGTCCCAAAATTAGGCGCAGCACTTTGCCTCAAGTCATTCCATGGCTCACTGACATGTACATGCTTCTTATGCCTCAACTCTTTCTATTCCAACTTCTCCTCGACCATCTCTCAACTATTACTGAGTGCTCTCGGGCTCTCTTCGATGAAGCGCCGAGGATCTTCTTTGTACAGCTCTTGTTCCTGGAACTTCCCCTGTTCCTACAATATAGTTACCTCTTCTTTGAAGGCACTTACTGATGTCCTTCTGATGTTGGGCATCTCTTCAAGCAATAAAATTCGTACTAATGCTGTAGCCTTCAAGAGGCAAGACACCAAAGAAACGTTATCCTGCAAAATTTTATTGCGTCTAATATTGGCTTCTGCATGTCTCCAAAAGCTAAAGTCAGTCGAACAAAAGCATGAGCTCGCAGAATTGAGTCGTACTTCTCCCCTACAATTCGTGGTTTTTGATGAAGTAAGAGTTTTAAACATAAGTTCAAAGTAAACATAAAGAAGCTGTGACTGATGTCGTTTTGAGTAGAGTATTTAGTAGGAAAGGAATGGAAAATTGTGCTAGTAAGAAGTTTACCTCGTAACTTTCATGTATATAATTCCATAGAAAACATGTGGAAAATTCTGCTGTATGAATTTTGTCGAATTTGATTTTTTATCGGTTACTTCGCAAAAAAGCAATAGTTCAGGAGACAACACCATTGGTACGTACTCTAAGGAAAATTTCGCGACCTGATGATTTTACTTTGTAGAATTCTCCGGTTGCTTTACTTCAGTAGGGATTCTAAGCTCTAAATAAAGTGCTCGAATAGGTGGGACTTGTTTCCTCTGGCTTGCTTTGCATTGTATTACTATTGTAAATTGTATTACAATTGAGTTTTAATATTGCGAGTAAGTACATACTATTACAAGAAAGTAAAATCGTTCTAAGATGAGTAAGTTCCATGTTTCCTCTTTGTAAAACCTGGGTATTGTTGAAGGGAAGTCGAAACGTTGGCCAAGATAAAGTGCTCCATTAACAGCCTATCAATCTGTATGCCAAAGCATCATACATCAATACCGTTCTAAGATGAATTCTATATATACGGAAACAAGTAAAGCTAGTAGCTAAGACACGGGAGGGATGTTGTGGATCTCAAGGCATGGAAGAGCAGTGGTCGAGTTCCAGTTATTTTCGAATCCATTTCTAGAATTTAGACGAAATTTAATGACTCGCAAAGAATAAAAGTGCGAGAGAAGTGGTGCTTGATCCTCATACCACATTCTCCGATTTTTGTAAACAGTGTTACTCGTAAAAGTAATGTGTACGTCAGGCAATTGAATGATTCTCGTGGTATTCGGATTTCCTCTGGAATTTGTTGGTTTCTGGTGATTCTTTTAATTATTATCTGTGGTAGTGTTAGTCTGAATAAGTTCATTCTTGCTCCACATAGATTTTTGGGCATACAATCATCTCCTCATTTAAATTAATTCTGTCACAGGACCATTACCTCATTTATTATTATTATTCTTTAATCAGAATATTACCAGTTCAGAATAATAAACTGAGAGGTGGGTATTGTTCAACTACAAGCATTCTAGCGAAAATCTTAATTTTGGTCGTTTCATCAACTTTTATGACCACACGAATTTATTTGGACTTCCTCCTCCATCACTGCTAGTACAGATGAATAATGAGTAGCCGCAACCTTCTCCCTCTATGAGAAGAACTAATACTCCACCCATCAGCTTGTACTTTTCCTTACCTAGACTCTATTATATTTGTAACACAGTAGTGTCTCTCTGTTCTATTTATCAGTGATTGCATGTACAGCTTTAATAGGTCGGACATGTTGCCAAGATAAAAAATAAAAAATTTGAAAAAAAAGGAAGAAAGGGCATAAATGCCTCAGTAAATGTCTAGCTGCTTGTATAAGCAGAAGGTGTCATCGTTCTATCACTACTGCTAAAAGCTTCTGAGTAGTAGTATGCTACAATATAGATATTACTATTATATGTATCATTTTTCGCTTTCAAAGCACAGAAATATGTACAGTGAGTGACCCATTCACGGCCTTGACAAGTACGCCGCGCAACCGCCCCGCACGCGCCGGAATCGATGTCGTTTGCTGCCATTACGCTGCTTCTCATTATGATTCATAAAAAAAAGTGGGAAAGATCATCAAATTGGGAGGAAAAGCGCCTAGAATTAGCACTCCGATGGCTGACGACATCGATTCCAGCATGTGCAGCGCGGTTGCGCGGCGTCCTTGTCGAGGCCGTGGATGTGTCACCGCCATTGCCGCGCACTGTAGATAAATGAATAAACAGAGATAGATAAGTGAATAAACAGTTGTTTTGTTGAATTTATACTTATTAGGTAAAACCTTAATAGGCAACTCTTGAGAGAGACAATCTTTCATTCTTTTTTTTTCAGCCATATTTATGTAGATGGTTAGTCCATAAAATGTTTTCGTAGACTCTGCACTTAGAAGGCATTGTAGACTTCATGGAATGTGGTTGTTGAGATGTGATTGTTTATTGTCCACGAAAGAGCGTAGACCCTGAACTATTGTTGGTGTTAACAGCTCCATTTTGGCAGCCTTGCACATTGAATGCGTTCGAAATGCTGTGAGGAATTTCTGGAGCAAATTGAGTCTGGACCTTTTTTATTGCGTCCTTTTTGCTTGGTTTCTTCCTGATTAGCCGCGAAAACAGGATTGCTCGATTTAACGCCGGCTTCCGTGGCTTCGTCGCACTTCCTCAGGCCAGCAGCATTCTCGAAACAAACGAGTTGCTGATGGGGAGGGAAATGTACGAGAGAGGAGCGGGGCGGTGGCGAAACCACATCGGCTCGTAATTCAGTGGTATTACTCGCGTTCGCTAATCACATTATTCGCGCGTGCTGAAAAGATCTGTCCGATTCGGGGCTGTTAATAAAATCCTGGAATTGCGCAGCAGTGCAGCGTCGGGATGGGGGATGGGATGGGTGGCGATTGCCGCCAGTGGTGCGCACAGTGCCGGCGCATTTATGGGATTCTCGCTATAGTTGTGTGTGCCCCGGCGACGATGCCCAGCAGTGCAACACGGGATTATGTAAGTGATCCCCGAGGGTTTGCAATCCTAGGCAGCAGACGACGGAAGGCGACGATCATTCGTCAATCCGTTCCATCCCCCTCTATCATAACTCGCTCCGAAGCGGCTGCACATTCCGATTAGTGTTTATAATAACAGCAAAACATCGCTGATCTCGTATTACTCACGCCGTTTGTTAGGTTAAACCTATAGTTATCGCCCTTTTGGTCTTCTATGAAAAATCCTGAAATAGAACATCACCATATAGGGCAATATGTTGGTCGATACGGTTGATAGTTTCATTCACGCCGCAGTTGAAATTTTTAACTTTCTTACTTTCAGGTCTCCAGTAACCTTTCTATGGTCCTCTCTTGAATGGCCTTTTTTTACGATGAGTTGCACTGTGACTCATCTTGATGTATATAATAAATACATAATAAATAAGTATTCCAGGAAGGATATGGATTATTTTCTTTTGCCGGGCAAGCTTTTCATGCAGTCATTTCTCTACATTTTCTGCCAACAATCCTGAAATGCAGTTTCTAAAAAAAAAAACAAGTTGTTCTGCTTCTGAAAAATACTTATGATAGACGTATTAACTCAGGATACCAACCAGTTTTTTTTTTCTTGGAAGCTCGCGTTTTTGGGATACTAAGTAGCCTCACCAGAACTTCCAGCTTCTGCCACAGGTACCCTATATTAGATAATATTACTTCAAGAATTCTACAATCCATGTGCGGAATAGATTTCTCATTGTTCCAGAAGCATAAGAGAACTAACTAATCGCGTGAAATTATGCGGCTTCGTGCACGGGAAGAAATAGCACATCAAACATTATTAACTCTTTATCTATTCAGGATCCTGGGTAATTTTTCCCGGAAACTCGAGCTTTTAGGACACTAAATGGCTTCATCAGGAGTTCCGGCTTTAACCATAATTACCCTATATTAAATTATAATGTTCTAGTAAATGTATGCACGCGGAGGTAAATCTCGTCCTTCTTCCATAATTTTCCTTCCATAACAGAGCGAATCAGTGTAGTTCCGCCTTACCGGTTCCGCTGCCATCACAGTAGTTCCTTTTCTTCTATTTCCATGGCTTCTTCTTCGCGCCCAACTCTGCACATTCTCACTGAACGCCTTGAATGGGAAGCTGGTGTGGTTTTTACCCACTTCTCTCATGGAACTTTCACTAATGTATTGAAGACGAACTACCGCATAGTCGAAAGCCCGTTGCTCCTCCTCTGCCTTCAGAATGCAACCTTTTCGTACTTGCGGAGCGGGTTGTTTTCATATACTTGTCAATGTTTGCATGCGGTCCTCTTCGTCATTACCACACCAAACACTGGATGTCGATGTCGTCAGCGCAGAATTACCAATTTGCCGCGACAGCCGACAACTTGCAACGGCTCCGCCGCGTTCGAGCAGGTGTTCTCGAGGCGCTCTTCAAGGGCGGCTCTTCCAGAAGAACTTCTCCAGTAATGCTCTCGCTTCGGCGCGAAAAACTCCGGAGACAGCGTCCGCGAACCGCTGGCCGTCGAGAGAGTGCAGTCACAATTATGTGGGGGCAGAACACGATGAAGTTAGCTGTCGCAAAGCCTCTCATCAGGGCAACAAATCGATGCGTTAGACCGAAGGAGCGAGGCCGAGGGAGGGCAGAGTGTGCCCGCCTCGAATACTTTGTGGTGACGACCAGCTTTATGTTTTACGTCAATTTGCACACAAACGCATATATACACACACGCACACTCCAGCGAGGGCAGTGGGTGGTCGTCGGGGCTCGGATGAGTTCCGTATCAAATGAGGCTTGTGCTGGTCGCATCGCCGCCGATCGCCCTCCATTCGGCGAGCGACACGGCTGCGCCTAATTCTCTTCCTATCAGATTACTCTGCGGATTTTGTGTTTGCATGGGTTTGGAGTATGTCTTTGTATTTCTAGCACCTCCATGTTTCTTATGCAGCTTCCGCAGAACGCACTCCTCTGCCGGGCTCTTATGACCAATAAGCCGTTCCTGGATTCGTGGTTAGCGCCCTTCCGGAATGCGATAATTGGAAATATGGAACCGTCGTTCGGCCGCGCTACGATCAAAAATCGCTGCAGACGGAGAGTTGATTTCTTGCAACCAGCAAAAAGCGTCCATTTTTTGGGAGAGTTTTGGTAAACATAATGTTCCTTGTTGCTCCAGAAATAATCCTGAATGTTTTCTGCACTGGCTCGCCTACTTCCTAGGACTGTTTTTACGTAGGAGGAATCTTATTTGGATTCTTTTTTTCTTGTTATTTACACACAGGTGAACAAGAATACAACTGCCATTTCTGCGGCCACCTCTGTGGTGGAAGACATTTATTTATTTATTTATTTATTTATTTATTTATTTATTCCATTACATGGACTTATCCATGTAAGGACACAATATACGATTGACAGTAAGATAACAATATATAAAAATAATAATATATAATATAATATAACACAAAATAGGATGGATAGTAAGATAGTAGATAGAAGATAATATCTTGAGGTCTTATATTGTAATAGGCTCTTCCGGAAGTTTATGTAGTTACATATACCGCTCTAAATTTCTATTCATATATTCACAGCTCTTTCCTTCTGTTTCTCTCATTTTCTAAGTAGCTTAGCGCAATTTTCTCAGCGGTTTCTCAACGGAATGAAATAATGATGAAAGTTTTCCTTAGGTTTTTTTTTCACCTCTTTCATTTTCGCACCAGTTTCATCTTGTTTCCTGTACCAGTTGCCCATGAACCAGTTTTTGTTCTCCTTTGATATTGTAGGGGAAAATGGAAGGTCATCAAAGACACAAACTGCATTCACTTGGTGAAGTTCCGATTGCCTTTCTTTTATGGAACAGCCTCTCTATTGCAACGCTTGTTCGCCAGTGTCAATAGATAGCCGTCAAACAGTCGATCTTGTTTGCTTATCATCACACGGCAACGGAACTCTTCCAAAACGGGAATTCCATGCTCTTCGTTTTCTGAAACTCTCCAAAAAGTCTCTCTGAAATTTGTAATTTGTCATTTAAACGAAGCTATGAAATATGAATGCGCTGTGGTGGTAAACAACTTTCCTCTAGCGAAGCTTTGTGAAGGTCACCGCGTTTATTTTCGAAGCTGTTTTCATCTTTCTTTCGCTATTGTTTTCAACGAGTTCAGTGGTACGGACTATTTTTTGCTGCGATCTTGTCGTTTTTTCACCCACTGCCGATTCACGTTTGTTGTTCGGCGTAGAACCTTGAGTGGCAGTTCTGAATTATCGGAATTCTTCATCGAATACTTCCCGACCCCTTGGCAAACTCTCGATTCAAGGACACTCGTCTCGAAAGAGGGAAAGTCCTTTGCTGCTGATCATATGGGAATTGGCGGCCGTGTTTTCTTGCACTTCCAAAAAAAGACACATCTCCAGCATCCCAAATGCATCCACTCTAGTGCTGCCAGCACTCCCTGGCTGCTCTATTAATTAATATCATCGCCCTCATCCAGAACAGCTCGTGAGTGTGTGTCCTTCCCTGCGGCGACTTTCATCCTGAAAACGAAATTCGCCTCGGCTCTTTCCTCAGCGAGATGCTTGGGCGACAAATACTTTCGCATTCATTATACGACGATGCTTCGCACTACGCTTGATTTATAATCGAGCATAATGTCCATAATGTCCAAGTGTTCGCTGTTCCCGAGAACCTCTGCACACCTCGTGGCCCAGCCTTTTTGAAGGCGCAAGAAAATTGAATGCACCCGTCGTTCAGTGTCTTCATTTCTCTCGGAGCCGATTTTTTTTCCATCGTGCCGCTTCGTCCATCAATACCCACGCACTAAACCGCCGTCAACACAACACGTATGAACGTGGGAAAACTGTAGACTGAGGCGATGTACAGTGACAGCTATCGAGGGAATTCGATGCCATTCGACGTCAATCACATTGTGATCGAAAATCTATTGTGATCCCGATGCAAAGCCGCTCCGTGCTCAACAGGTTGTCCCCCCCCCCCCCC
>JARK01001359.1:1829646-1844273 GCA_000688135.1 Ancylostoma ceylanicum | reverse complement strand
CCCCCCCCCCCCCTCTCAACTGGCGGACGCCGCTCGAACTCGTATTCCATCGCCGCAACTATTCTGCCCACCTCCCGCCCCGTCCGTTGCAAAAGTACACCCTCCAATATAGGCGCGTAGCCTGGATCTGAAGATTTACTCGCGTTTTTTTCACCGGCCATTCGTCGATTTTCGCCCTTTCTTTGTTCGAATCAAGCACATTCCGGCAGGAAGCTGAGCGTGTGCATATTTGAAATATTCTATTCATATCCGTTTTTTTCATTTTGTGAAGTAATGTTCTACTTCCTAGTTATACTTGTTTCTCGTCATATATCTCTGATAAAATTGCATGATGAAACCCGAGACAAGCAAAAAAAAAATCCTCATTAGTCCATAAGTTAACACTGCTCACTCGAGCACAGTGCTCGTGTCGTCTTTCATCCACAATTTTGCAGTTGCAGCTTAATATAAACACAAAACACTGATATAAATTACTAAAGAGTAAGTAAGAATGTTCAATACTAATTATAGTGCCGGGAATGGGTCATCATGCGGCGAAACAGGGCGGGCAACCTTTCTATGATTGGCCTTTAGCTTGAATGAACCAATAACAGGAACATGCCCAACCTCCTCTTTGCCTCATGATAACCCACACCCCCAGTGCCTTTCTCCTAATGATGAGTGCAGGCAAAGGCATATTTTTCAGCCTAGGATACGTATAGAGGTGATGCACGAAGCAGAAATGAAATGTATCAAAAATATTTAGGCAGACACACATAAATTTTATGAATCCCTTTCTTTCGCTACCATAGAAAGCCCTAATTTTGCTATTTGCACTTCACATACACCACAAAGTTATCTCTTGGAGTTACAATCAACATTCATCAATGTCCCAAAATTCATAAATTCGGGCTCAACAATACAGATTGGATTCCGCCTGATTTCTTCTAAGATTTTGGAGCACTTGCACCTCTGGGCAAGGGTATACTGTCTTCTCCCGAATGAAATTAAAACAAAAAAGAAATTTCCATTGCTGGCCCGTTGCAATGCGAAAAGTGCATCGACGTAAAGGTTTAATTCGGCGAGGGGCAACGATCTGGCGAGCTGTTTCATGCTAGTTCCCCTAATTAATCACCAGTGTCACCAGCGTAAACCCAAAACGCGACATGGATCCCTTTGAACAAGCCGACCAACAATCGCAGTTCATACTGAACGAACAAAACGCTCTGCATCGATTCACTGTAGCCATCTTCGGCTATTTGCATATAACGCTCTACAACATCGTCGGCTTGTCAGATGTTGTCCTTAGACGCGTTATCCTTTTCGTCGCCCTCGACATTGAGGCCAAAACGAGGCGTCTGCCTGTGCGTCGTCGGGACACTCCAAACCCTTGTCCCGAAAAACAACCTCGAATTGCTTGCCGATTGATTTGTCCCCTCGTCTCAGCATCTTCTGCCCTCGGGGCGAGATTCATTCCGTCTTAACCATCAGAATACTTAGCTCGGATCAATGACCACCGCCTGAACACTGCGCATGTCCATTCGTTGCGCTAGTTCTCTGGTAATCCTCTGCCGATGGGTCATCTCCCACTACTGGTTCGGAGAAAAAAATCGTCAGCGCATTACTATTAAAAGCATTTCCATAACATGGACGTGGCGGGTGTGGATGAATTGATGAGTGTGGTGCAGGTGGTGCATTTGGGCGACGGCGACGAGGCCAGGCAGTTGCTCGAGTGGCGGTGAAGCATCGAAGCGAATACGTTCCTCAGTTTCCTCAGTCGCCTATTCCTCCGCCGAACACTTGCGTAACCTTCAGCGGAACGCGAGCATATGCTTGGTAAAATCACTCGCACGAAATTATTTTACGTTAATTCAGCAGCCACTATTCAGCACAATTATTATAGAATTCAATGGTTCACATAGTTATCGATCAGCCGCAACAGCTATTTTTTTCAAGCGATTGTCGTTGTCAGTGGTCTCCTCGCGCGATGCGTTCCTTACGTGTTATTTAGCCGGCTTCTCCCACTACACAAATATACGGGTTGAGGTCAACGGCAAGGCGCTTAGCCAGGACCACTCTACCTCACTCCGCCTCCAATGTTGTTGTTTTTTTTTCTAACATATGTCCAGTAACATTTCTTCCATGACACCAAATCTAATGATAAGCGTTTCGCGTTTGTGTGGCGAGTTGTTTGCAAGAGAAAAACTCTCTGATACGACTGTGATTTCGAAATACACAGTGCATATTCTAGAAGCCAGAAACTACGACATCACACAATGTTGCCTTCATGAAGTCGAAATTCATTTATGTCTCTATTCTTCGTCTCATTCAGATTATTTTTCACAGACTCGGCGACGTCCTTTCGCGCGTTTGCAGCCCATTCTCATTTCCATT
The DNA here is from genome assembly GCA_000688135.1 of Ancylostoma ceylanicum. Lineage (NCBI taxonomy): Eukaryota > Metazoa > Nematoda > Chromadorea > Rhabditida > Ancylostomatidae > Ancylostoma > Ancylostoma ceylanicum. Next base: position 1,841,900 of record JARK01001359.1, on the reverse strand, counting down.
GCAAATTTTCGGAGGCTGCTACTTACAGCTGTCCCTTTTATTATCAATTCCCAATTCCGTACGCTGCCCCTGCTGCATCGCTATCCAGATAAGACAACTCCTCCATTGAGAGGTCGTTTTTTTTCTGGCGGCTCGTACCGACACTGTTTGATACACTCACGTAGTAACTCAGCAGCGCATTCCTTCTCCGGAGTGTTCGCCGGAGCGTGGCGTTCCACTTATCACCACACGCCAGCACGCCATCGCTGTCCGCATCAGCTAATCACCTCCCGGGCGGCATCCCGAGATTAAGCGCATCATGTGCAGGGCGGATGACGATCTTCAGGGAACAGCGAAGAGGTCAGTCATGATGTGTTGGCGACCTCGCCCTTCAGTTTCGCATTAGTGAAAACCGCGGCCCGTCGCCGGCCCACCGCAGCCCGGCCGGCCGTCCAGCACACGCTCGTTGCTGGCTCTTTCATCAAAACGGATTTCTCACCGTCGTTTTGTCGAATTCGTCATCCGCTCTCGTTGTGTACGATTGGCAAAGCGCCGTTTGCGACGTCTCTCACATCATCTCCTCCGTACCCCGTCGACCGGCGAGTTTGGCATGCCGACGCCGCGCTCGAACTCTTCTTGTGTCGCTGCTGCTGATTTTCGCGTTTGTTTGTACCCCTGGATCGATTACTTCTTTTTCGGTGCAGTTTCCGCAAACGCTGTTATGTTAGGCCAATGTGATGGTGAGTCTGGTGAGCGTCGACTCGCGCGATCCACAGAGTTTTGTGCTTCTGGAACAGCTGATTCTCTTGCTATTCCTGTCTCCTCTATGGAGACACTTCTCAGCCGTTCGGGCAGTTTCTGTGCCTCATTCTGGACTGAATATTCCCTCAATAGAGGCGCATTCAGCAGCTGCGAATTTCTCTCTCACATATGTTCCCGAAAATGGTAATTACTGGAAATCATTCGGCAAACGAGACCACCCACGATCTGACTGCAGCCGTGATCTACCTTCGAACATGTCCTTGTCATCGTCCGATCTACTCCCGTTCCAATATTGCTGTAGATCAAAAACATTCACATAGGAACTACTTATTACCAGCCTTCATTCTGATTTCCACTGAATAACTTTCTATTTAAATTTATCCACAAATGGTTCCATTTCCACGATTTTTCCCTTCACGTTGATTGATTAGTTAGTTATTTGTTTAACGCAACATTTGCGTCAGTCATGTGTTCATACTTTTTGTTTCTGTTTTATTTCATCGTTCACGCCTCGCTTAGTTTAATTATGATTCATTAATTACACTTATTTCGACACATATTATCTTTGCACAGGATGACAGCAAAGAGTGTCACTCTGAACGGGGAGAGGGACAGGCCATTTCGGTTCGATCCGGATGATCCCGAATACATTAAAGATTTGCAGCGGCCGGCTGTCATTAAGGTTTGTGCCAGCTCTTAATTAAATTACTTTCTTGTGAGTTTTTATACGATTGGATGCTTTACAATCTATTTCTTGTCGTGGACAGAATCGATAATGTGCTTTTTTTTTCTTTTTAATTTTGGCATGCCTTTATGGATTTCGTCTGGCTTCCCACTATTCGTAATCGTATTATTTGTTTAAACGAGCACGTACGTTCTGCTCATTGATTGTTCGGCATGGGAATCCATTCCGAGTGTCCGAGGGGTCGATGATGACTTTATGGATATTGCTATTGACCCAGCTTTTTTTTCCTTGAGATTCAAGTGAAGAGATTCCAGGAAGATCTCACGGAGATGGAGCGAAGGAAACGAGTGCAACAGCTACTTGAGTCCAAGAGCTTCTGTAGGGAACTAGAGGAGGTACTTGTTTGGCTGTCCAAATTCCTCTCCGAGCTGAATGTAATTAACCAAATTCATCAAGGTGATTCGGCAAGAGTCCGATAGTTGCCGTAGCGATCCGGAGCACTTGAAGACGATCCAACGGCTATCCGAACTAACACTTCCCAACGGAGCCATGACGTTCGCTAATTTGCACTCTGTTGGTGAGTAACGATGCCAATTAGGCGCTGATCCGATGCATATATTTTATGTCATCGCTCGGTCAGGACCTCTGAATCCGGTGTTCGGCAACCAGCTGCCACTGATGTGTCGTCTGTCACATCTCATATACTGCGACTGTTTAATATGTAAACAGTAAAATGGTTGCGCACAGAAATACGTCCATCGATCCCATGAATGCTATTTTCGCTGCTCTTTACTTTCACTTTTTGCTACGCTCGGTGACGCAGAGGGGGGCCGGTGCACCTCCGAACTACTTAGGCAGGGCAGGGCCACATCCTTCAATTGCTGTCGGGCAGTCGGAGCCGTGCCAATCTCTCGAGGATGCTTGCACTCATGCGTCATGTAAATTATTAAGCTGAAAATGTCGTTGCATTAGAGCGCGACAGATTGGTCGATAAGGCCCAAAAGCCCTTTCGGCGGCCTCCTTCCAGCTCTCCCTGCTATGAATGAGGTGCAGCAATTATGTGATTTGAGCGTGAACACCAGTGCTCGTCAGCGATGATTCGCTGTGTCTTAGCTGGGAGGCTCATGGAAGAGCACATGCCAGGATCTTGCAAGGAAGCCGTTCAAGAGATCGTAGCGTCATAGCAATGTAAAATTCAGCAAAAGCGGTCACTTTAGGGCTATTAAGCTTTGGCTAGCGTTGCTTGAACGTGCAGTGAGGGCTAGTACATCCTTAAAAAAACACTAATTACTGCCCTGCAGAAATAGATCGTCCTTTCTGCTCGGGCGGTTTAATTTCAACGGGGGGAGAAATAGCAGTTGCGTGCTTAAATCAAATTATGAAATTTATTTAATATCGACTGTTGCCAGCAGCGAATAACGAATTTAACGTTCGGTTTTGGATAGGTAAAAACTTAACCGTTCAAGTCGAAAGAGTCCTGGATGAAGGGAGGAGGGGGGTGTGAAGGGCCTTTTCCTGTCGAATATTCGAATGTTCGACTCGGTTCCTAAATTACTTATCAAATCCATCAAATTACTCGGTTTTGAATCCGTTCCTAGTATCCACGTTTAAGAGGATCTTGAGAGGAGTTTGCATTTTATCATGTACCCTCATTTAATTATCTGCTTTATTTCGTGCCAGGCTACTAAAACGATAATATGAGGAGCATATTTTCTGGGATCAGGCTAAAACTGTTCCTGAAATCTGCATGAGATTCACCAAACAAGACTCCTACAGGCGAGAATCGCTACCAGGGCCTGGATGCATAGTTGAGATTACCCAGGGTAAACGTGTTGGCGCCTGTTTCAACGATGGGTAATTTTGTGCGATGTGAACACGGTTACCCCGGGTAATCTCAATAAGCAAGAATCGCTACCAGCGCCTGGATGCATCATTGAAATTACCCGGGATAAACGTGTTGACGCCTGTTGTAACGATGGGTAATTTTGTGTGGTGTGAACACGTTGACCCTGGGTAATCTCAATAAGCAATAATCGCTACCAGGGCCTGGATGCATCATTGAGACTACCCAGGGTAAGCATGTTGACGCCTGCTCCAACGATGGGTAATTTTGTGTGATGTGAACACGTTGACCCTGGGTAATCTCAATAAGCAAGAATCGCTACCAGGGCCTGGATGCATTATCGAGATTACCCAGGGTAAACATGTTGACGCCTGCTCTAACGATGGGTAATTTTATGTGGTACGAACACGTTTACCCTGTGTAATCTCAATGTTGCAGGGGGATCCAGATTACTAGGATTATTTTAGCTACTAGGATCACTTGAAAGCAGAAATATTCAAGTCCTATATACTCCGAAAATGGGCATCTTTCCTTCAGGTATTTTATATCGAACTGAATCACTATCATTTCAGCTGGCTCTGCTATTCCAATAGCGGATCTGAAAGGGAACGATAACTACTCGAGGCAAGAGAAGCTGTTGAGGAACAAACTCGCGTCACTTTATCGGCTAGTAGATTTATTTCAATGGTCACAGGGGATTTACAACCACATCACGGTGAGTCTCAGCTTTTTTGCCCTCAGAAATATTGCCTAACTAACTCGTTTACTTTGTAGCTGCGTCTCCCACACGATGACAACCATATCCTCGTGAATCCATTCGGTTTATTATACCATGAAGTCACTGCGAGTAGCCTTGTTAAGGTGAATCTACAGGGTGAAACGGTCGATCCTGGCACGACAAAATTGGGAATCAACCAGGTGAGTGTTTGCAGTTACCCATTGTGGTAAGTACGTGCGGTTACCAGCAAATGAGCGGTAGTGAGACTGGAAGATGATGAAAATACAGTCACGCCAAGGGTAATAAGAATTTTCTCGTCTCAATAGGTTCTCGGATCGCAATTGTGGATCGGACAGAGACGCAGAGGGGGTTCCAGTTTAGCGCTGACATTCTGGTCATTAGCCCGTCGTCAGTTCAAAATTAATGATAGGGTCGGAAAGGAGAATTTTACGCATGACATACGTACGTAGGCGTGGATGGGGGTATATCAGTTGTCCAATTTGGTTGATGGGTTCCACGAATGGGAATTTCGTAATACAAGCGATTCAGAAAGGAGACGGCATTGATGGTGAAGTTAGGCTCTGCGGTTGTGCACTATTAAGCATACTCAATATTGATTGAAAACGCACGCGTCTCGGTCCATGGTCCTTTTTCCAGAACCGACTATGGGTTGAATGGACTATAATTACTACCCACAGCTAGAATGTGCTTTTTTACTCGCCATTAGTGTTAAGAACTCAAAAACCCTAAAATGATGCTTGCCAATTTAGTGAACTGCCCATTTTAGGACTCAAGCCATACATTTTTCCGGAAATTTTCTCAGTGATTCCCAGAAAATTATCTTCACATTTAACTAGATTGAATTTAATCCTGTACTACGGGAATGCTTGATGTCATAGCTTTGAGCTACTTTTATTCCTACGCTTTTCCGGAAAAACAACGTTTGGGAAAGCAATAGATCCTAACTTGAATAGCTCGAATAATTATCCAACAGATTTGTTGAATACGTCGAATTCTCTTCTCCAGAGTACAAATAACTCTCCTTGCGGGAGAAAATAGGCTTAGGCTTAGGCTTAGGCTTAGGCTTAATATAATGTGTGTACTTTAATGTGTGTTAATGTGTTTGAAATGTAAGAAAACGTAAAAAATTAGTGGTGACTCCGGAAAATTGGCCCATTTCATGACAGTAGCTTAAATATGTATTTGAGTCCTAGAAATTTTCAATTGTTGCACCCTTCTGTTTTATGCACAAATTTCCACATCTACTTCTATTCCTACGCTTTTCCAGAGAAAACAACGTTTGGTAAAGCAGTAGGTTCCAACTTCCATAGCTCGAATAATTACCCAACAGATTTGTTGAATACGTCGAATTTATTCCTCAAAATTTTGTCATCTACATTGCATGAACATTGCGAAAATTCTGGAAATTTCCTGGTTTTTCTATCTGTCATCGTAATTCTTCGCTCTCCGCCCTCTCCTCGAATTTTTTGTCCACAAACGGGCTTTTACCGGACCGCAGTGCCTTGAAATTCCACTAAAATGCTGGAAATCTACCAGTTTTTCCATGATTTTCTCACTTCAGAATGGCTTCATGCTGCATTCCGCGATCCACTCCGCTCGTCCGGATGTGCGGTGCATCCTGCACATGCACACGGCAGTTGTTTCGGCTGTAGCGAGTATGAAATGTGGACTACTCCCACTGTGCCAGGAAGCTATGGTCATTGGCCCGGTTGCCTACCATGACTACCAGGTAGGATACACTTACTATTCCCTTGTGTTCGTTGGTTCTGATGTTTGATATACGTCATGGACATTCAGTGTTTAAATGTGTGATGCGCTGTTTTTCCGTGCTCCTCTATGAAGATGTTTCTTGTCATATTCGCAAGGTCATAGCAATTGTAAAACTGGAATACTTTGGAGAGTGGATGCTTAACCCATGTCCTCCATTACTCGGCGATAACTGGCTGATTCAGCGCGGTCAACTGTTCTTTTGCAGAAAACGGTGTGCAGTGCTAATCCTTGATGGTGTTAAATTAGAAGACGTTTTTGCTGTTGCGGAACACCTATGTGGGACAGCGGGCCGCTTTTTTTCGGCTGAAGTCGCTGCAAGAAATGTTTTTATGAGAGGAACGAAGCGCCATTTGTCAGAGTGAGGGGATTGACCTTTCTCATGTGTATTTGCATATGCGCGTGTAGTTGAGTGTTGGATGGCGTACTCCCCACGGTATTAGTCAGTGTATTCCGTCTTCGGATGGGGAATCTCATTTATCACAGTGGATGGAGCGGTCGTTACGTCGCTCATCCAATTCCAGCTGTCCTTAATTCAGATTGCCGAAATAATACATACCCGTATTAAGAAATGGGGGTGTTGGCAGATACACCTTGACAGCGAAGGATTTGGAAAAGGGTCATCAGGGCTGGGATCCATGAAACAATAACCAAGCAAACCAACTATAGTTAGAATGACCGGTCTTCGTAGAGACTACGCAATTTTGGGAGACGCAGATCATGAAAGTTGGTTTGCTAGCCTGGTTTCGCTTGATCATGAATCCTAGCCCTGGAGAAAGATATTGAGGCTCGAGTTCGGCTTCTCCTCAAACACCGCCGAAATTGGCCTTCGAGATTCCTTACGATTCATGTTTTCTTAAAGGTAACTCAAGTTACGTATTAGATCGGTCCGAAAGTCTTGCACCAAATTTTATGCTTTTTTTCCAACAATCATAACAGTATTGTTTATAGATTGAACCATCTGCCAATTTTTTTTCAGTTCAGAAGTTTTTTTTTAAATTTTATAGTTGAGAATTAGGAGGACATTCTATTACTTTCTAATATCATAGAATTTTAACTCAAAGCCAAGAAATTTTGATCCGAACGGTTCGAAGAATAAATGTTGGTGCCAGACTTTTGGACCAGTAAAAGGTTTCTAACCAAATTTAGCTGAACAATCATAACTTTTTTTGGATTTAAATATAAGTATGATGATAGGTTGTGCTCTCGTTTGTGCAATAAATTGCAGAACAATAAATCTCTGTGTACAAATTGAAAAATAAAATTAAATGAAATCGGATATATAAATAAATAGGTAAATAAATGAGGCTTCATGCTAAAATTGGAGCTGTGAGGAATGTAAAACCGCAGAATGGAAGAGGATAGATCTAAACCAGGATTTTTTAGTGCTTTATATCTACGTAACATCTTTACTTAATTCATTATCAAACTAGTCCATGGAATTCATAGCAATCGTGAGTATCCATTTCTGGACAGTCATAACTGTGTGATTCTAAAACTCGTGGACACTAGGTCTATGCCTGGATTAAACTCAGCGAGCACAATCGCATTTATCTGCAACGGTCCAGCAACGCTCGATTATTGGACTTTGAAAAAAAAAAGACGTAAATTGTCACTTTCGAAAAACTCCTAGCATTTTGTTCTAAGTAGCTAAACATTTAAAAACTCTATATATGAATGAATGCACAGGGAACTGCAAACGACAAGTTGGATACGGTCCAGCGCCGCGGTGGGCAGAGAGTATCAGAGAGCGTCATCAAAGCATTATCGGTCGGGGAGTGCAGCAGACAGCTAGAGTGCCACACCGCGCCACGGCACTGGTCCGTATCCAACTTTTTGTTTGAAGTTCCCTGTAGAATAAGGTTTTGGAGACTTTCAAATATCCCAGCAACACCAAAAATGGCACAGACTGTATGTGCTGGAACCTTTTGCCATAATGTGGACCTAATGAATAAATGTCATTTCATAAGTAGAGAAGCGGATTAACGGAATAACAGAAATCTGTGAAGAAATACATCAAAATACCGGTAAAAAGCCAAAACGTGAAAATTCAGCCATACGTTTTTTTATCGGCTTCGATGTAGTGAGGTAATCCCCACATTTATCCATAGCAGTCCAGCATCGTCTACTTTCACGCGATGAAATTTTTTAAATGTATAATTCATGGCGTAAATCCATTTTTTCTTTGTCGAATATGTAGCTCTCAACTTTACTGGAACTATTGATATCTAACAAAATCTGTTACATATCATACATTTTAGCTAATTTGCGAATTTGCGGACAAACAGCAACACGACCAGACATTCCGCTATGTTTTGGACACCAAAAAATCATGGTTTTGTAAAAGAAAACGATTTGGATATTCAATGTATATTACGCCTAGAAGGACGAGTTCCTTGGGGGAATATGCACGGACAAACTTGTTTCTTCAATTTTCTATTATTGCCAAAACAAGTTTTAAAATGTTCATCTTCAAAATTGGCATCAAGAAAAACCATTTTGGTTCCCATCTGGGATGGGACAAATAGATACATTGCGGAGTTGTTTATCGGGAAATTTTTCTGTAAATTTAAAATTTACTTTTGAATAAAAAATGAATTCAAAGAAATTTGAATAAATTCCAGATAAACAGCTCCTCTATAAAGCTGTTCATCCGAACCGAGCTCTTAACCAATGCAGATGTGAAGAGGCGACATCCCTGGATAAACAGCTACACACTATACATCGGAATATTCGGAATTTTTTCCGAGTAATCGAATTTCGAATTTAATCGATTTTTAATTTTTTCAAATAATCGAATTTCGAATATATTCGATTTTTCACTTTTATCGAAAAATCGAATTTCGAATATATTCGGTTTTTCACTTTTATCGAATAGTCGAATTTCGAACTATTCGAATTCGAATGTTCATTCGAATTTTTTAATCGCATACGTTATTCGGTCCGAAGTATACTACACACCCTGAAATTTGTATAGGATAACAGAATATCCAAACCACACCAACATATCCTTCACAGCGCTTTATTTAACTGGTTAAAGTATAGTGGATACGAGGCCTGGCATTGCTCATTCATTTTTCCAGGATTAATTTCATGCTGCTTGAATGGCTTCCAATGTCAAGCACATAGACGTTTTTCTTCCAGGGTTCGTTGAACGAAGAAGTGGACAGGGACGAGCTGGTGAAGAGTCTCGGAGACAAGAACGTAAGTCTTAGCAGACGTAGGCATGACTTTTTTGCATGGATGTTTGATGTCGCTGGCCCATGGTGCGTGTCGAGTGCAGTGGACGAATGGCAATCCGTAATTATCGCTTCAGGTTATGTTATTACGAAATCATGGATTCGTAGTGTGTGGACAATCGGTCGAAGACGCGCTCCACCTTGCTTTTCACACAGTTGTTGCCTGTGAAACGCAGGCATGCTTTCTCTGATTTTCTTTTCCACACTACGGCGGGAAACACTGTTTCTGATGTGTCAAAGCACTTGCTGTGAAAATTTCGTTGTCCACCACCGTTTTCATTTTCTTTTTCCCGCTAAATATCGGTGGCTTGGTGTGATCCTTAATCAACTGACGTGAAGTAGCAGCATGCACGGCGTTATTTCTTTTTTTGCCATAAGTGTGCTAATGATCCTGAGCTTTGCTCCGAGCTCTGTGTTTTCCTGAGAGGCTGGCTACTTTTACTGCGCTAGTGGGGCTCAAGTAATGTGACGCTGTTCAATCCTCGTATTCACCGTTGAGGATCCTAGGACTCGCATAGTATCTGAATCCTTGCATTTTTTCCTGTTTTATTTGTGGGCTCCACTACCTTTTATAAGAAAAGCTCGCCTGGATACGTTTTGAAAGTATGCATTGTTACAGAATAACTGAAAGTTTCTCTTCTTGAGATATTTGTTATTATATTTGCCGATGCTGGTACTAACCGTGTTTCGCATTGTAGTTATGAGACTTCCCTCAGATTCTACTTTTCCAGAACGAGCACATGCCAAAATTTTTTCCTGTTACAGTTGACAGATTCTCCAACTCACCCGTCAGAAAACCATCCTAGCATTATTTTGGGAGTCCTACAATTCACTCAGATTTTTCCACAAGTATTTTCCAATTTTCACACCGCTTCATAATTTCAAGGTCACTTCAAGCGACCACGTTTTTATTTTCGAGTAGTTATTTTTCCCTGCGTTATCTCAGAGTTTGAGTGTTTTCACTACCCGAAGCCTAGAAGGGTCGTTGTGACGCCTTCAAAATTCTACTTATGTACTTGTTGGTACACGTAAAATAGTGAAACATTCTTCTCTGACCATCTCTCTCTCTCCTCTCTCTCTCTCTCTCTCTCTCTCTCTCTCTCTCTCTCGTTCTCTCTGCTGGCTTTTTCGGGGTAATCGGAAACCGGAAGTGAATATTGGTAACTAGTTGTTATCAGGAAAAATATCATAGAGAAAATGATTCTGGTGGTTGTGAACCTAAAGTTCACGTCAAATTTGTTACCTAAGGTGTTGAGTCTAACACGGAATGTAGGTTTTCGTTTTCGAGAATTGAGCTCTCCATCTGGTTTTTGAAGTAGGTTTTTCCATTCTTTTACTGCTTCTTCTCTTCCATGGTGCACCATGAGTATAGAAATAAACAAAATGGAGCATAATTCCCGCTTCGAGCCTGAAACGATCAATTTTTTAGCAGAAAATAGGGGCCATGTTTGGCGTTTTTTTTTTCTTTTGCAGAATCAGAGCTTCTATGGAGTTGGGGGAGGTACAGCATAGTTATTAGAGAAGATTATAAGTGATGAACCGTTTGCCATCAAAATTATCGAAATTTAATGCAAGTCTTGGAAGCGGATCTTGACCAATTTTGGCCGTGCAACGAGCGTTTTCATAGCGAAGCTTTTGCGAGTTTTTGGACCAAATAACGGCTATATATGGAATGTGGTTTCATGGAAAAATCACACGAAGAAAAATTATAAGAGCGAAGATGTGGCGTCCGGGAATTTTGGATGTTTCCTAGGTGTTACATCCTTTAGCCTAAAGGCAAGGAAAAGCAGGATTTATTCTGTAAGTCCATTACCGTGCCTAGATGTTGTTTTACATACATCTCTGGAGAATCAGGCTTTTGAAAAAAAGATTCGACAAATTTTTTGCACCAACCTAATAGAAGTTGGTGGATAACCGGCCGTCGTATAATACGCATATCCATGAACTTTTTTTCTGCTGAAATGTCACTTCCACTCTTCATGGACATCCCGTATTTCACTTTGAGCATTCTTTTTCTTCCTAGTTTCCATCAGTTCTAGTTGCTGCCTTTCCTCACGCTCGAATATAGTATTAGAAAAATGAGATTTTAGTTATGTAAGTCCACCTTTACTTAGCCGTTGTAAGATCTGATGTTATCGCTAGGAGATGATAATATCTGTGCTAGTGCAGTGTATTAGCCAATAGCAGTCGATCAAAGGGAACGCCCTATTGAACCTGTTTACAAAATTAAGAGTGTACTGCTGGCTTTGTAACTTCTTTTTTCAATGTAGCTTGCGTTTGCATGGCATTCACCTCTGTTGAAATTGACAGCACGAAGGCGCACTGGCAGCTGCTGCTTTCATTCCGCTTGCCACTGTGTTTTCGTTGGGATTTTATGGATTTTGCTCTCGAAATATCGAAAAGGGTTCAGATTTTGATCTGGCGAGGTGATGGATGCATCGTCGTCGGCGAGACGCCAGAAGAAGCTGTATATCTGATGCGGAATCTAGTTTCTGCGTGTGATCATCAGGTTTAACATGCAGATTTGTTCTTGTGCCCATATCCATGATTCTACTAATCCTACTCCATGAATTTCTACTCCTCTTTTTTTTTTCTTTCTATTCTCACGAGAGACATGAGAAATGAGCACCGTTCGCGCGTTAGCTTCAGGTAAACCTGGCTGTACTGCCACGTCTTCAGTAATGTTCAGAATTTCCTCGCCTTTCAGTGTTGTAAAGCATGGGCCCGGATGCATTCCTGGAAGGATGGGTAATCTCATACTCATTTGCATTATCCAAGATTATCAGCTGGGTATAGACCTCATCCTCATTTGTATGTTTACCGAAGAGTACCAGCTGGGAATAGACAAGTCACGTATGGGTAAACATTTTGACCGGTGGCGGGTAAAGGGTATGTTTGGGTACGTTGACGCGTCTACCATGGGTGATCTAAGTGATGCATCCGCAAATCGAACAACTCAATTCATTGGATTATAAATTCAGATCCCGGGGCAAAAAATATTCAACTGTTGTATCATTTCTGAAGAATCGTAGCTCTCCCTACTTTTCAAAAAGCCGAAAATTCGAGATCATTTTCGGATTCGATTAGATGTGATGCATTATACGGTCCTAACAAGTATACTTGCAGCCATTGACCAACTTTCTCCAGAGTTCCATATGACTCAAAGTATAATAGATGAATTTGGCCTAGAGAAGGCGGCACGAGCAAGCCCTGTAAACTGACCAATCGCAGGGCTCGATC
>JARK01001359.1:1809779-1828821 GCA_000688135.1 Ancylostoma ceylanicum | reverse complement strand
CCCCCCCCCCCCCCCCCCTCAAAAAAAGGTTTTTCATCTACCCCGCTTCTGAATTGGGTTCGTTACTATGTTTTGTAGTGCTTATTTAGTCAGAGAAAATCTAACGCTTGAAAGCGCTGATTTTTGGGTATGTTCATTCATCAAATGGTTCAAAACATTTCCAATATAAACAGTTATTGTGGAATTTTTCCACGTTTTTTTTTTTCTCCGAACTCGACGCATATAGTGTATTTTCCATGCCGTTATGATCAGTGAATCGTAAACGGTGGAGAATTAGAAGTTGCTCCTTCCCTTCATTTTTGGAAATTGTGTCAGACCAACCCCTTCACATCTGTCAATGACATGTCAAGCAATGTTTCCTGCTTTTCTGTTATACAATTCGTTATGTCCCTCTCAGTTGTCTCGTTTAGATTCGTGCTGCGAGGGCGGGAATCGAAAACCTTGTCATACCTGATGAGAAAGCCATTGAAAAAGCTTACAAGTCTGCACGTGCTGCTGATGGTAGGTTTTCAGCTTCTTCTAGCTTTTATGAACGAATAAATAGAGATGTTCTAGTAGTTTATTTTTAATTGTTTATTTTTATTATTATTGTTTTAGTAATTATCATTAATTATTTGAAATTCGAGTTAACATTCCTATTATTTTTATTTTATACATGGCTGGCGCTTTATTATAGAGTATGATCCTGATATGCAGTGAAACGTTAATAATGGAGAGGGTGACGCGGCCAAGTTCGGCGATTGGTCAGTCTATGCAACCAGCCAATCGCATGGCTTGGCCGCGCCGCCTCTTCCACGTAGAACGCTCCACACCCGTCCGAATACCCAGAACAACGGAGACCCCGTTTTTTCCCATTCGTTTTCGATGGATTTCGATAGAACTTCACATCAAAAACATAGACATGCAGGTCCTGGTGCAGAACTTCTCACTTACTTGATCCGTCACGTCTTGGGTACTGTGGGAAATGATATCTTCCAAATTATTCTAAGTTTCTGTATGTGGAAGGGGTACTATAGTGAGGTCCAACCGTGAAGATAGTTGAGTATATTCGTGCATAGTGCCTGTATTTCTTGTCACCCTCTCCAATTACTGCACACTTTCTTGCATTCTCTCCCTCTTTGGCGCATCTCCAACTAGTCTCCTGTGGGATAGACTATGGTAGTGGGAGGGTGTGCATCATCGTGAGGGAAAAAAGGGCGTAGCCAGACGACTCTGATTGGCGCACTCGGGGCCGCCCGCCACGCCCATCTGTTTGAACTCGAACGACGTCAATCTCATAATACATGGTCTGTTTATGCTTAGCGCCGTATGGGTATGCCTGGAGAGGGCGGCGCGGTCGAGCTCCGCGATTGGTCACTTCGCGCAAACGGCCAATAGCAGAACTTGATTAATCAGAGACGCATGGCTACACCCCCTTTTCCCTCACGATGATACACACCCACAATGGAACTGGTTAGATCGGGTCCCGGCGCGCACTTCCTGATACGGTATTGTTAGAACGGCTGAGCGACAATGGCTTCTCTTTGCTTGATTTGTCTCTTGATCTTTATCGATTTGAGTAAGGTCAAATGCCAAATCATGTTGGGTATTGGTTGGTTAGGAGAAGTGAACACCTTCTTATGTCATGTTACTCATGGGATCAGTAGTAGTAAAACGTCTGCTCTTGTTAAGAGTTATGTATTTTATGTTTTTCTTCAGGTTTTGTTACTTTTTCCTATCCTCTTAGCCTATTCTTGTTTTACATTTTTAGGCGTTAAAGTGCAAAACACAGTACATATCATAAAATTTGTCTTTTTAGGTAGTTCACTGAGTCGATCACCTGTGAAGGACCAGACTGGGAATGTTGTCAACTGGCGGATCGGTGAACTTGAATGGGAGGCGTGGATGCGGGTTCTGGATCATGCCGTACGACTTTACTTTTTTTTAGTTTTTTTTCAGCCAGTTCCCCAACTTTTCTTTCTAAATACTGTGAGATACATCTCCCATCATTCCAAATTTGTCTGAGAAAAGTAACAACTTACAAAGTAACATAAATAAATAAACTGCGCTGTATTTAAGGGTTTTCGTACGGGTCATATTTACCGACAACCTTCACTACGGCCAAAATCTGCGATGTCACATTCAACTGTGAACAACAACGATGTGGCCGTTCCTCCCAGTGCGTCTGCATTAGGAATGGTAAGATATAAAATAACGTCTTATGGATGTTGCAGACATTGGAACAGAAATTGGGTGCTTTCAGTTTAGTGTTGCAAAGACAATTTTGTGTATAATTCCCAACTCCCGCTTTTTTCGAAAAAGACAAGATGAAAAGTTCAGTCCTGTAAGCAGGGGTGCATCATCATATTTTTGCGTGAAACAAATGCGCATGATGTGTAAATGCACCGAAGACAAACAGCCAGGCGACTACCTACTGGAACGCAGAATAATTAGGTTTCTGGACCAAATGAGGATGTTTTTGATCGTTTTAGCCTATATTAGAATCGATTCTTGGTATATTCGATTATTTTCTTCTGCGCCGCCAGGTTGGTTGGTGAAATAGTTTATTGTTAGGGCTTGACGCATATTATTTAACTATTCCACTTACTAATCTGGCAGGCGCAGAAGAAAATAATTGAATTTAGCAAGTATGCCCAGGTTTAAATAACAAAGAACATAGAAATTATTAGAGTCAATTCTTTTTTGTCTGCTCTGTAATTGTTGGAGCTGTCTCAACAATGAAATGTCTTTGTGACTCTCAAATCAAGTTCCACAGGATTTCACTCGTCTAAATAATCTGAACGCTTCCAATAAAACGTGTGAACTCTTCACTACGTAGCCAAAATTTTCCAAATGGTTGAGGCGCAGGCAAATGCACCCCGAGATTTTCATCTTTCATATCTCGTTCTTGGTGTGAATGTGCCACACACATCTTATTCCACGTCTAGAAATTACGGTGATGCGCTCTGCTTACCGGACTGAACTTTTCATTTTGTTTCCTTTTCCACAGCTTCGAGCGCAGAATGATCTAGTAGTAGTAATAATAATAGTAAACAGGAATTTTCTTTTTCAGTTGGATGAGTCGGATGCAGAGGCAGTCGCAGCCCACAAATTGGCTCTTTTACGAAAAGAGCAGGAAAGAAGTCGTTGGCTGAACAGTCCAAATGCGTACCAGAAAGTCGAGATTCTTGAGACAGGAACGGACAATCCCAAGAAGATAACGAAGGTCAGCACTTTACTGGATTTTTTTTTTGAAACCTAATTTCTCATTTGCATGCTTTTATTATTTTAGTGGGTGCAAGATGCTACGTCCCCGTCAGCAAGTGGAACTCCCGTTAAAATCAGTGTCCCTCATCACTTTAGTCCAATGTCGAGCAACCCGAAGGAGTTCAAAGACAAACAGCGGGCTATTAAGGTATTGTCGCTTGTAATAAATTATTTGGATTTTTTTTTTTCATCATGTCAACTGGCTTGACTTCCTGATTGACTATAGAACAGCTAAAACATTTCAGGAAAGTGGAAGACTTGGAACAACCACCGCCGGCCCACAAAGTCAAATCCTCGATGGAGTCACGTATGAGGAGATCGCGAGGATGCGGGTTAGAAAATTCCTAGTCTATCCCTCCTTTTTTTAAATAAATATTTCCTTTTAAGCCGGATGTTGACGGCATTGTCGGTCAGACGGACAGAACTGTCCTGATTGGTACGGCTAGCAAAGGAATCATCGACCGGCAGCATCAACACAACGCTCAAGTGGGTTATTTTTGGAGTAATATTTTGTTCGTGCGACATATGCGGGCTAGGTAATTGTTAGTAAAGTGAGCTCTACTATCGAATCAATCGAATTTCTTTGCCCAGTTAGGCATGTTGGTGATCGGAAGCAGGTGTGGTATCGGGTAACCAGGGGTATACAGTGCGCGTGGATGGCGGTGACCCATCCACGGCCTTGATAACGACGCCCCGCAACCGCGCCGCACGCGCCGGAATCGTTTTCGTCAGCCGCCTGAGTGCTATTTCTAGGCGCTTTTCTTCCCAATTTGGTGATCTTTTCATTTTTTTTCATGTTTTATACCGAGAAGTAGCATAATGACGGCAAACGACGTCGATTCCGGCGCGCGCGGCGCGGTTTCGCGGCGTGTTTGTGAAGGCCGTGAATGGGTCACCGCCATCGACGCTCACTGTAACTCCGATGAGCGAAAGGCGTGAGGTTAAAGAGAGTGAATATCAGAAGCGAAGAAGAAGTGAACTCAGAATTTTAGTGAGACCAAAATTCAAGCTTTCGTTGAGGTATAGGTGACTATTGTGCCTAGTTTCTTGCTTTTCTCGAAAATTGCAAGATTTAAACGTATTTGGCTGGAAGATACGGCTGGTCCTCTCGTTCTGGGATGAGTAAGGTGTCAAAACATGAAAATATTTCTAATACCTCAAACTTGTATTTCTGATTATTTCTAAGACGTGTTATTCCTTGCTTCTCCTGGTGAAGGTGGTTGAACCTCAAATGTTTATGTCGGCTCTGTCTCTCCTAAGGAGCTTTATTCATTTGGGCATAAATTTTGATGAAGCGATCCAACTGCATTTATTGTTTTTAGGTCTACCGCCAACTGTACGCTCCTAACCCGTTCGCTTGTGAAACTGACGAGGACATCAAGAAGTACATGGAAGAGGTGCGTTTTGAACCTATTCGTTATTTATAGCCTCCTTTGATACTTTTTTAGAAACGGCAACAGAGTAGATTATGAGGTTGTTTTTTGCAGCAATCGTCATGTTTACATTTCATCAGATGAATATTCATTTCAGGTAGAGATGAAGTCACCGAAGTCTCGCACTCCATGTTCTTCTGCTCGCGACAAGTCCTTGGAACGTTCACAGAGAACGTCAAGTCCATTTGAAGAAGATCCCGGTGCAGGTTTGGTTTCTGTTCATTATGAGTTTATTCATTCCAACTGTTTTCTTTGCTACCAAGGTTCAAGTCTCATTATTGGAAACTAGTTTGTGACAGGTTGACCATACCTATACATTCGTTCATTTGATTTATTTTTCGTTTTTTTAAATGCAGTTGGGAGATCAATATTTCTGAAATTCCATCTGCAGAATATTTCTGAAAGAATTTCTTTTAATCCGCCATGATACAGTGGCGTTCAATCATTATTGCAGCAGAGAATACCGCTCATGTGCTCTGCCGCGCTGCAGCACCTATGTGATGCGGCGTGTCAGAGCTGCGCGAGAAATTCTTTGATGCAAGGATGATTGACCGCCACTGTAGGTAGGTTTACAGTCTGTTTTAAAAACGACGAGGGTTCAGGAATTGCGCATGCAGCCTTCCTTTTTTGCGACCCTGTCTGATTGCTGCTGTCCGTTTTCTCTAGCATCTCCAAATATCTCCCTCTTCCGAACGGATTTCGTTTCAGTGGTTCAATTTCTTACTTATTTTTTTTTTCATTTTTTCTCTCCAATTCTTCAATATAATATAAAGTTTCACTGATTGTGAGCTGTTTGGACTAAAATTGGGTTCTCAATGTTCCCCAGTAGCCTTTTGTTCCAGATACGGCATCTCTAATGCAAGCTGCTCGGGTTCATCGGAATTCGGACAACGCCAAGGCTAGCGCCTCCTCTGACGCCCTCGACACTCTTCCTGATACTGCCGCAAACGTAGAAAAATCCATGACAAACGGTTCGTTCCAGATTCTCTTTATCAGAGTGAGCCTGCTGCAAGCTCTCACCAGTTCAGTCGAGGTCTGCTGAATATAGTCTCTTATTAGGGTGTAAAACCACGAATGTGCGGTGTTTTCTGTGGCCTTAATGGTCTCGTTATTGAACACCTACCCTGAATTGTCTGATATTGCTTGGAAGAGCTATTCATGGCGCATCTGCGAATATGTGAATTGCTGGGCATTCTCCAGTTTTCGACTCTTAAAGGAGTTTTGAAAACTATCGCCCAACATTGTGGAACATCCTTTTGTGTGTCATGGGGCATCAAACGAGGAAAGACAGCAGCAGAGTTGGACTGCACTTCAAACTCGACACTTAATGAAAATATGCTCTGCCATTCTGGCACATTCATGCAAAAATAGGCTTCCGAAAAATACCCTCTCCTCTCTCCTCGAACTTGGGTAATTGAACCAAAATTTCGGGAATCGATCGGACTTTTGCTCGCCCTCGTCTCCAGACGCGTTGTTAAGCCTATACTTTGCATGATCTGGCTATCTTTTGTTTTTGTCAGAGAGCCTTTCCTTGGATTAGAAAAAAACTGTCGTCGTCAGAATCAGGGTAAGCCGCTTTTTTGCCTTATGGCGCAGCGTCTTCTTTCAAGGATGAACTCTTCCGGAAGATGTCTAAGGGATAGTGGTACCAGTGATGGATTCACTTTGGTCTGAGGTGTTGTATCATCGTTTTGGAATAATTTTTGTTCCACCCCACAAACGCGCATCTATATTTTTACACCTTAATACATGACATGAATGAGTAATCTGTCTGTGTTTATAAATCAGTGGAGTCCGACCTGGTGAGGACCTGCAATAGCTCTTTGTCTATCCATCTATTCCTCATTTGGTTTGCTGCCTGCGTTTGATTCCAATATATTATGCTTTCGATAGTGTCCCTCGTTAGTGATTCCCGATCTAGTTTCCTCAATTATTTTCCATTTTCCTTTAGCATTTAGTTGTTGTGCATGTGTTTTCAGTAAGGAGCATGCCCGACTCAACTCGCAGTTATTCCCAAAAGGGCAGCCTCACGCTCGACATCGATTGTAAGTGTTGTGATCGAGAAGTAAATTTCGTTTACCTGATGGTGAAGTAGTTTTATCTCCGTTTGGCCACCGGTGCTTCTCGGATCCTGTTATAACCCCGTGAAGCGCTGGCGGATCACTCCTAACCGGAGCTTCGTGGTCTTCCCGCTTTTTGTTAACCGGCTTGCGCCGTGGCTTTCCATTTTCCTTGTGAATTGTTAGCGTTGCCATGTTTTTTGTGTCGTGATGACTGTTGTGTCACGTGTAGACCTCGCAGCCTCCCAACGACGGAAACCCAACTTGCCTGCGTTCTTCCGACGAACAAAAAGCGAACGTACTTCAGCAAATCTCTCCCTTGGTTGGTTCCTTTTCTTGCAACCTCAGTGGTGTACTCTTTTTCATTTTGACCTGCACGATGGGTAGCCCGAATAAGTTCTGGTGTTTGAAATCCCTTTCTGAGAACTCGTGAACCCTGAGTGCAAGATCTTTTGTTAATGAGTACTCGAAGATCTGTGCATGATGCCTTTGGCTGATATTCTTTGCTGTTGGCGTGTTCCTAGATTTCTTTTGAATTTTTCTCAACTTCTAGGGAATTCTTCAGCGCGATCCAACGCAACTATGTCTGAGGACGAGGTGAGTTTCTTAGCTTCGTTCAGGTGGTGTTTACGTCTTGTGTCCAGCCACTTGTATCGGTCCATTTAACCGTTCCATGTTTTCAAAATCATCTTGATATTTCGGGTTAACTTAGTTATTACAGAATTCGGGAGGGGGGGGGGGGTCGATATTTCAAATCACATCGCTCTTCCGAGAGAGCAGTCACCCTCTGCGTGGAAGCTCTCGAAGGGTCACTGATACTAATCCTGGATAAATTCTGGATCAGGAAATATTTTATCTCATACAAAAAACGCTGACTTCCGATTCACCACCCTAACATATGGTAGGAAGTGATAGATTTGTTTGTTTAGAAGGATCTTTTGAGAGATTTTGATCTAGTTGTGCTGTGTCAATTTAACTCTAACTTTCTGTAAGGTTCAGTGGATAGATGTACATAATATTACTAGTATGATGTTGTGATTTACCTGCGTAAAGCTGCGGCTACCGCAGCGCAACCGCAACGCAAATTCGAAATTTCGAAGCTGCGGTGCCGCTTCAACTAATTGGTGTGGGTTACAGTTTTTATCCATTTTTTCTCGGAATCCTCAAACCTGTCAAACCTAACGATTTTCGAAAATAAGTATCCAAATGTTGCTTGAATTGGTAAACTATAGAATGGACCAATAGATGTGGCACAAATCACAAGCGTAAGGACCTCTACACCCTATTCAGAATAACTCTTTGGAGTGACGCTTTAACATTTAGGCTTCATCAAAAGGCGAGAAAAAGAAGAAGAAGAAGGGCTTATTCTCATTTATGAAGAAAAAGGACAAGTCCACGTCGTCATAGTTGGTTTGTCAGGCGAACTAACCTCGATACGAGTATCCGGTGTTCTTCTGTCAATGACTCTGTTGCTTTCTGTATTGTCCCTTTTCTATCGGCTTCTGACTCACATGCGTCGTTGTTGTTGCAGAGGAATGTTTGTTTTATTTTTTTAAAATATTTTTGTGGTCATTTTACTTGTTATTTGTTGATTCTCTCAGATCCTCCTTCACGTCGTCGCGTTCGAGTTGAAACGTACGTCTGAGGTCTGAAGACAGTGTTAGATATACTCGGTCAATTTCAACGTCGCTAGCTGGACGTTATAAGCTATTCCAGATTACTTATATTTATTCGTTTACTATTTGCGAGACGGTTTTACTCTGCAATGATTTTTTCATGGGACGTGTTAGCGCTATCCGCGTCATATCCACACTAATTGGTGCTAGTCTTATGTTCTTTTCAGGACCTAGCACTAGAAAATGTATCCAATTTTTGCCGTTTTACTTCGACATTAGTCTTTAATTCGTAACTTCCCAGCTTACAACAACCTAGCAACGTAGATGGGTCCAGAAACGATTACAGGCAGTCACCAGTGTTTGTGGAAGTTCTGCACCGATGTTTCCATTGTATAACGGTGAAGAGAACGGCGCGCTAAAAATTTCTATGACTAGCTTAGGCTTTTGTGTGCGATTCTCCTTACGTTGTGATTGATCCATATGAGAGGAAAACAATGGAACCGTTTGTTCTCTATTCCGGGTTGGTATTTTCCAGTTTCCATAGGCATTATTGATATTCAGCAATTGCGTCATTTCTTCACATTTATTCCTTTCGCACTTTTGTTCCTTGTTTCCTTCCTTACTACTTGCACTTCCATTCTCTTTCGCCTAATATTGAAGCGCGATCCGACTAGAATTGGATCAGAGTTGTCATTTCAAAGTTTTACAAGCTTCGGCTTCGCACAGCTTTTACGGATCCTTTAATTTGGCTCATGTTATTTCACATGATTTTTTTCCTGTTATTTGTGATATATTTATATCAAAAAAGATCGTCGTTACCCTCCCAGTTTCAAACTTGTGATTTTCTCATATTCTATTACATAGTAGTCGTTGGACCTGCTGGTGCGTTTGTGTGCATTCTGTGCGACTGAGCAGATCTTCCAATAAACATTGAAATAAACATGTTGTTCTCACATTCCAGGATCTACAGAGTCGTTGCTTTGGACCGATTCTATTATTTGCCACTATCGTGATACTTATAGCTGCATTGAAAACCGTCGATGGTTGAATATTGCTGCGTAAACTTGTATTGTCCACAATAAACGGCAAGCAACCAAGTTGCGCCTTCTCGTCTCGCTGAATGCCGCATAGCTCCGCATGTTTTTCTCTAATTTCTCTTCAACCGTCATTCCTGATGAAACCCGCTATCTCCTTCTTTGCTACGTTTACTTCTCCGTCATATTTAGGACGTTCAGTGTCTAATTAAACCTTGAAAGCTCTCTTGGTAAAGCTTTAGACTTCTAAGCTGTCCTCTGTATTTCGAAGAGTTGAAAGTTCCTTGATGTGATTTGTGAGGCTTCTGTCTGATGTACAGTGGCAGCCACATATTTAGCACGCTGCCGATTTTAGGCGATCAACTGATGAAAATGTAAAATCTGTATCTCAAGATTGGAATGATCTATCAGAACAGTGCTTGAGGTTGCGATAAGGCATAGTGTTCTCCTTCTTGCCTCAACTTTGTTGCTCCGGGAAATGCTTCTGGATGGGATTGCACGCATTTAGAGCTCAAAATGCAGTGCTTCTGGAAATATTTCCGTTTCTCTCCCAGATCACTTTACTGAATCTGGGTAAAATGTGGTTTTATTCTCGATATGAATGCGTGTTTTGCTATAGTAGTTTCGATGAGCAGTTTCTCACCTAACGGGAGAGCGAAAATTGTCAGCAGGAGTAAAAAAAATAGTGAAAAAAGGACTCGTGGTGATTCCAAGGATAAACCATGCATTTCCAGTCTCCGATTTTTTGCGATTTTTGTTGCTAACAGGCAATCAGATACTCATAGGAACATTCCGAGGCTTTCTTCACAAGCAAGATTCATTAAAATGAAATTTTCGACGAAATTGACGGTTTGTTTCTCTGGCTCCAGCCGAGGCGGAGAGTCCGGTGAAAGCGTTCATGAGGAAAGGTTGAAGGGAAACATGCTCAATCTGAATCACCTCTTCATTTCCTTCCATAGCGAGATACAAAAATTCTACACAGAATTTTGGAAAACCTACGAAATTGAACTTCTATTTTCTAATCCAGTTTGAACGGACTCTGTGCCCGTGGTTAGCAACAGGAAGGAAGCCCCCATAGTGCCTCAACACATACTTGAACCTTGTTTTGATTGCTCATTATAAGGGTGAGAAATGTGAAAAATTCTGTCGGCCAAAATCGTGGGTGTGCTAAAAATGTGACCGCCACTGTATGTCAACTATATCATGTCAGGAGCAACCTTCAAATACCAAACAAGCTGCTTAATTCTGGAAAATGGGATCAGATTGCCGCTAGCATGTGATTTCTAGTTGTTAGCGATCACATTCCATCACTACTTAGCGAGGGATCCGATATACATAAAACCCAACGATGCACCAACTTACATTCTCTGAAAATCAATATTTGAGCAGGGATTGATCGCTTACTGCGGCTTTTATATTTGTCCGCATGCGGTTAGATAGAAAGAAAAGAAATTCGGAATAAACAGCTTGATTTAGTTATTATGATTTTGAGGTTTTTCGCAAGTATCTTTGAAATTCCTCTTCTTCTTTAGTTTTTTTTGAGACCATGTTAGCTTCTCTTATCAAGATCTCGATGATTTGGGTAGAAAATTGGAAATTCTGAAAGATTACAGCATCGACGGGATTGAATATACGTATTTAGTTGTCCTGTATATCTCTGCTTTTTCAATTCTACTGAAGTATTGGATAGGCCTGGTTACCAGTTTGAAAAAAAAAAGCTCAATTTGTTAAGAAGAAAATGGTTTTACGTTACAAACCCCGCTTAGATGTTCGAATTTTCCTGTTTTGTGTCTTCCAAGGATTTGGAGATCTAAAAATTCTAAGAAAGTCTGGGCGAAGTCTAAGATTTCTTAGAAATCTAAAAAGAAGTCTGAAAGGATTTTGCAAAGGTTATTATGGAACCCTTCACAATATTTATATGCTCCTCATCTTCAAAAACGATCGAAGAAAAACTCAGCAAATGGCGCATCCTCCTCGGGTGAAACTCCTTACTTTCAATTCCCACCGATCTGTCACAATATGGATATGCAAACATAAGTAGATTGCGCATATCCAGCGAAAAATTGTGTTAGTGTTATTATTGATTTGACTAATTAATTTCTTGAGGAATTGCTTACATTTGTCAGAATACAATACTTTGCTGCATGATGTGCCAGACAGTAATTCCCAAATATAAATTCTTCAGAAAAATCAATTTGTTTTGTGTTAACTGGTGTCTACGTTTGTATGTACCTAGACCGCATGCATCACTGAGATTACCCAGGGTAAATGCCTTATCACCACACTGAGTTACCCATCGTTCGCACAGGCGTCAACACGTTTACCCCGGATAATCTCAGTGATGCATCCAGACTGTAGCGTTCATTCGAGAACGGTGGTGCAATCTTTTACCCTGAGAGTCTTCACATTTCTAAGTGCAGCTTTTTTTCCGAGTGCGTTACAATTGGGAATTCTGGGTAATTTCATATTTCTTGACTTGGTGTACGTGCTAGTTAAGGAGTGATGTATTATATTACGTACTCCTGTGTAAACATAGGTGAATTGAGGGTAGCTGAGTAGTTGATACCTGAGTAAAGTAGAAATAACCCTCGAGGGAGCAGCTCAGAGCTCCCACTGCCGCATTTTTGAAAAATCGTGTTCATAGACAAATCCAGTTTTCAGTACGTCATAAAATTTTCTGCGCTGAAGTTTATTAAAAGAGAGTACGTCGCTTGTGCGTTGATTTACCACTTTTTTGCATGATGTGATGGAGTTGATACTATTCATTAGTATTCAAATTTTCCCTGCCGAATATTCGAATATTTGAATTGTGGCAATTTTCGCAATATTCGAATATTCGAATAATGAAAATTTCGAACTAATCTAATAATCGTTCGCTTCTATTTCTCAAGTAATTCGAATATTTGAATAGTCGGATATCTTAACTTTTTGAATTATTCGAATATTCGAGTGAGGAAAATTTCGAATTATTCAAATATTCATTCGAATACCACTAGCTACATACATAGCTTCAGTGCTAGTGGGATCTGAAAGGTTCCTCTCCAGGAAGACTTGGTAGTCGCTTAAGAAAAAAATTTCTCAAATTTTCATCTTCATCAGAGCTGCTCCTGTGACAGTACATTTGCTAAAAATTCACCCAATGCCGCAACACACTATACTCTGGCGATCACTCTGCCCCGGTTTTCAGAAATTGCTTTCGTCTCCTTTAATGGGATCCTGAAAATGCCTCAGATCTTTAGAATGACCATTTTTTCGCCAATTTCGTCGTAGACACAGTTTTCGTGCAGTTATTTGGGGCTCGAGGGCTTTGTATTGTTTGTTCCATGATCTAATTTCATCTACTCCCGAAGATCCTGACGGTTTTTGACGGATTAATATCGATGGAGAACGCATTTTGGGTTAACTATAATATTTACCTATTTACTTTTTAAAATGTAGTCGAGGTGCTCCGTAAAAAGAAAGCATTCCGCAACAAAAAAAAAAACACGGGACAAAATAAAACTAAAATGTTATCTGCTAACGTTACCACGCAAATAAAAGTTGGCACAGATTGTAGTCTAAGCACCTCCACGTAAAATTCTTGCCATCTTACCCTGAATACCCGTCATTGACGCCGTTATGGCTGGTATTGTAAAATCTGCTCATTGTACTTCTTTATGTACCCCTATCGCTAAAAATATTCTCACTACGATAGCACGCATAGAGTGAAGGGTGCCCGGAATGCTTTGGACTCGAGGCAATTCCTCCTTCCCGAATGCAACGTTTCTGGAACACTCTAGAGATTCCAGATTGAATTTTTTCGTTACCCAGCTGCGACGGAATTCAATCATTTCGCAACCACGGCGGCTACAAACAACTTGAATAGTTTCGTTCAACAGCTGAAATTAGAGCAGTAGCAGCTCACAGTTGTTACTTGGAGCGGAAATTTATAAGAGAAAATCCTCGAAAGCCTTGATCGTGGATCGAGTTGTATTCTCTGAGCTCTATGGGGTCTCATCTGCAGTTTGGATTAGTAATTTTGCATAATTAATGAAGTCTCCGTTTTGAGTCTTAGAGAACCGTCGAAGTCCTGTTTTCCGCGTTATTTCATCCCTAATTGTATGATGTGTTATCGCGTAGAACGTGGGATTTAAGATTTATGATGTTTTTGCATCAAAGATTGCGAAAAGAGAACACAAATAACAAAGAAGTTTAGGAAAAAATCCTGGAACTATATCGGGGTATATTTTATACAACTGGATAAACGCACAATTGTGCCAATAAAAGTTTATCCGCGGATACGCGTGGCCAATCGTTCCAGTTCAGGATAACTTTATCCGGGTTGAAATGATAAGGGTCCATCATCAGTTCCACCATCGGTCCGTGTTGTCTTACGTCACCACACCACCACATTTGCGCCAAGGAAGTAGTATGTGGATGCATAAGTCCTATTGCGTAGCACAGTGGATAAAGACTGTATGGGAGGCACTGGAGTGTAGCAGCACTGGAAGCCTTGTAGATGGTATGCTAACAGGATTTTTCAAATAATTCGTGGCAGAGAAATTTTCACAAGTTCGGAAGATAATTATTTCTACAATTTTTAAAAATCTTTTTCGTTGTTTACATATTTGTGAAACAGTCTGATATTTATTTATTTATTTATTACGCATGTAGACGTGCTCCATCACTAACAGACGAGGATAAGATAGAAAACCTGGAGAGGATTAGTTAGAGAGAAACAATTAACGACAAAAAGCTCAAGCAGGTAAAGGCCAGGCTAGGTACAGTGGGCGTCGATGGCGGTGTCCCTTTCGCGGCCCCGGAAAGCACGCGCCGCGCCGCTCGAGTAGGATTAGTAGATAGAAACTATGGTGTTTTCTTGATACTTAGTTAGTTTTCTTACTAGTTAACATCAAATATGATGGACAACTATCAAGAAAACCCAGACTCGCCACAGCGGGGACGATTCCGTCGTGAGCGATGCGGTCGCGCCGCGTGCTTTTCGAGGTCGTGGAAAGACCAGCGTCATCGGTGTCCACTGTATGTGAGAATTTGTAATTATCTTCGTGTAACGTTTTCATTAAAATTCGAGTTGTTGTTTTCCTACAGTACTGTGTCAGAAAACTTGTATGGGTATATCAAAGATTTGATTTCCATGCAAGTTTTCGTGGAGCGGGCGGTAGGTTTCGAAAATCATCACAATGTAGCGGAATTCATCAACTTATGGACCGCACTATATACTGAAACGATTGTAGTGCTGATTGATTCCTTATCTCCATGTGTAGAGTTCATAAATTATGTTTTCATCCTGGAAGAAATTTTTAGTTGCCATCAGCTTCTTGAAATTATCCAGGATCAGCTAATTTTCCTTTAATACTTAGAGATGGAAATATATTGCTTTGCTCTCGCTGTGGGGGACCAGAAAATGCTACTTTCTCTCTATACAGTGAGCTCGAAACGGTCGTAGACAAGTGCCACGAGCGCGGCGCGCTTTTTCTCTGTGTCCCTAC
Source organism: Ancylostoma ceylanicum (assembly GCA_000688135.1). Lineage (NCBI taxonomy): Eukaryota > Metazoa > Nematoda > Chromadorea > Rhabditida > Ancylostomatidae > Ancylostoma > Ancylostoma ceylanicum. The sequence goes on along the minus strand of JARK01001359.1, from coordinate 1,813,943 downwards.
TATAGTTAACACGTTCGAAGACAGTCCTCGAATATTCGAATACCGAATATTCGAGTCTCTCGCAAACATTCGAACGAATGAATAATATTCGAACTGGGAATTTTGAAAGTATTCGAATTCGAATATTCGAATATCACGCTCTTCGAATATTCGACTGTTCGAATATTCGAATATTCAAATATTCGAATAATCGAATAACCGAATAATCGAATGAATGTTGTCCTCAAAGCGTTAGGACTGCGTGGATGTTCTGTTTGATTTCCAAAGATTTTGGTTCTCTTCTCATTTGCATTTTCTTCGTACTGAGAAATTGGTAAAGGCGTTGGCACTCCAGTGCTCCGAAGGCGGGTGGGCTTGCCCCTAATAGGAACCATGAAGACCGAAAAAGACGTAGCAAATCTCACTTTCTCTGTTTTGAATGATTTTACCGCAATATTAATGACAACACACTGAGCAAAGTGAGCATTGCATATGGCCTACCGACCCCACTGCTCAACAATGGTACAACTCAATTTTCTCCACTAGCGAGACGTAGACAAACATATTTCATTTGATTTGATCGCTATTTCTAGAATTTTAGCCATGCTATTCACTCCGAGCACCTTCTCCTAATAGATTCCTCAAAAAGGTCCAAAACGTTATGGTTTCTCCGACAATTCGCCGATGTTGTGGACAAGGCAGGTCCTCAGCGCAATCCTCATCTTAATCAGCAACTCAACCTTAGAGATTTCAAGATAGTAGTAAATACTCACTGACATCACACGCCAATTCTGCTAGCAATACTACATATTAGGTTGATACAATCAAAATAATGTTGTTTTTCTTAAGCGCATTTAATGTTATTTGAACAAAATGTAGCGTCTACTTAGCTTGCAGAAGGTTTTTTTTTTTGCGAGGAAAAAATTACCAAAAACAACTACATATATACAGACGGGATATCCTCAATCTTGGCCTAGCAGTTCCATGAGATAGGGCGCACGGCATCAAGAGCCTGCTCATACGCGAAGGTCCCTCAGAAAAAAACCAAGGGATTTTATGATTTTCCGGAGTTACCGTCCAATAAAGTTGTGTAAAAAAGGCTTTAGACAAAGAAGTGTCATATCTTTTGCATCAACCTAATACTGTAGTGTAGTGGTCGTTAAATCCTGTCCATAGCCGAGTGCAGATGTCGTGAATAAATTAAAAAATGCCTGCGAGTGAGCAGATTGGGAGAATTTTGCATGAAAAGAGCCATGCTCCATAATATTGGGGTTTCTTATATCAATCCCATTCTACTTATCTACAGTGTTTGTCCCAACATAATTATCATCACAGCCCTCATAGCTTGGAAGAGTCGTCCGCCCTTTTTGTGTCCTGAACTGTCTTCGAATATCGAATATGAGCTTCGAATATTCGAATATGTTCGAATAATGCCTCCTGTCGAATATTCGAATTCGAATATATTCGAATATGGGGACCTCCTCGAATATTCGACTATTCGAATATTCGAATATTCGAATTGTTCGAATATTTATTCGAATACGAATATTCGGTTATAACTATAGTCCCTACCCAGGGGTCTCGCTGCCTCGGTGCAACAGACAACCAGAGTGTCCGCGCTGCAGAGTTGTCTACGATCGTTTGGAGTTCACTATAGATCTTGTTTTGTTAGAAAATTGTTCTGAGAATCATTTGCTGTGGTGGACACCAATACGGCTATTCTCCTGCATTATGAAGCATTTGAGGAAAATCTCAGAATGTGCATGTTTTTTCTCATAGCGTCCTGAATATGATCTCTTCTTAAATTTCGATTGGAGAAGGACTTTATCTAAGGATCTGAACTCGTTTTTTCTTCTGGCTTGCAGTAATCATTCACTGAAGTGTTAACAATGAGTGAGCGGTCATATTCTCAGCCGAGACCCATTTCACTTGTCAATTTTCCCCGATTTTCTTAATTTGCTTCAATCTCGGATCCACTACAGCTTCCCAGCATCCTGCTATGGTTGTGTCGTGGTTTCAGATAGCCAAATAGTTTTTTTCTCGAGCAATAACGGGCAATGAGTAGCTGCTTGGACTTCTTCACTGTTTGAGAAGGCCGAAATGAATGCGGTATAAATTTCCTGGATTCGTTGTGAAATTCCGCTGAAAGCCGGCAATTAACATGGATTGTTTCTAATTGCCTCTTCCACTGTTGGGCAGTTGTTTTAGTGCAAATTTAGTTGTGTCATATGCTGAAACGATAGGGTCAATCCCCTCAAACGACCATCGAAGTAGAATGTTACCCAGGGTTAAAATAAACCCAGGCGAAGGCATAACGAAGGAAAACCAGGTTAACAAGTTAACCTTGACCGTGATGCGTCTCTTGACGCTATCTACTTTACATGTACTCTGAATTTTTGTGCCACGGTGGGCCCCCCGCTATCATATGGTGCATATTCAGCATGTCAGCCATGGGCAAGCGGAGGTTCTACGGTGGGGTGGGCAAGTTTTGAGGGCGCAACGTGGGGCAGTGTTGGGTCCACCGTGGGATTGATAACAATGGTGGGCTAACTGTGGGATAAGTTTTGGCGTATGCCGTACACGGGGGTCCACCGTGGGATAATCGTGGACCCACCGTTGGTTGGGAGTCCGCCGTGGGATAACGGTGGGACCACCATGGTAGGAAAGTTCAGAGTAGTGGAACTAGCTGCGCTCAGTGTAGTTGCTTTCCATGACTAAAATTTCATGAATCCTACGAGGTGGAATTGGTTATAGGAACTCCATAGGTTTTCGCTGGGTGACAATTCCCTGTCATCCTCATATCCTCCTTCCTATCGGATATTTTGACTTTTTTGTGAACACTATCGCCTAACAGAATTTTCTGATTTTTTTCCTCATCACTATATCTTTGGATTGATAACAAGTTATACTTTTAGACGAGCTTATTGCTCCTTCCAGGGACTTGTCCCCCATTTCTCGGAGAATTTCTGGACTTTTTTGATGGTTCCCAGCGGTTAGCACCCACAACTTATGTGATGTTTATGCGAAATCCGTCTGGTTTCTGTGGACCATTAGTCATTTCCTATAAACAAAGACATGGAGAAAGCAATGGGATTTGCGTTTCAACATAGCTGCTGCAAAGAAAAGTCCATTAGTTTTTCCCGTAAATTAGGTTTGCAAAGCTGCTAATATAATGTGCATGTACATACCGCTTTTCCACGAGAGAATAGTACATTCAGTGAAAGTTTGGCCTTTTCACGTGAACACAGACGTTCTTAATAACTCGGACAAGTGCTGAGCCGGGAACTCCTTGGATTGTGTCAATTTCAGAGCAATAATCTCCGATGCAAAGGGCAAATTCATCCGTTGTGCCCTTCCCACGGTGGACACGTCATAGGCATGCATCAAAAAGTTCATATTTCAACGTAATTTGAGAACTACACGAGCGTTTCCGGATCAATTTTAGGTGCATTCCGCTACACATAATATCTGGATAAAATACTTAGATGCTTTGAATGACATCTGTTTGCTATGTAAAAATCGATAATTCAGGATTACTCCTAAGCTTGTTTACGCATATTTCCGTGTAGATTATTGGGAGATTTCACGCGGATATCCGTGTAGCTCTGTTCTAATCAGATATTTGCTATTCAAGGGCTTCCGTGTTTGCATCGCATTACGAGCGGGTGCAATTCTGTCTCGTGTGGGAATGAGCACCAAGATTACCCTGGAAAGTCGGCAGAGGTTGCCAAGCAAGGTGCAAGACGTCATCTGCGATTCGGCGCTAATCATCCAGCACGCTACAAGTGCTTCAGGAAGTAGCGAGGTGTGCAATTCAGGACGTTATGAGTTTTGCATGATGAAATTTGGTTTTTTTCCAGATGCTGACTTCTTCTGCGAAGCAGTTTTGCGCTGCAGAACAGCTAGTTGGCACGACAGCTGCGGTGAGAATGCCGTTTTTTGCCACATGGCATTTGCATCTGCAAAGAAGTTCAAAGCTATGTTTAGTCGTTGAATAAGATGGATGCGTTGTTGGATGCGATGCAACAGCAGTGTGAGGATGTCGAGAACAAGTGAGGAGTTTTTATGAAAATTCTCTGGCGATCAAGCATCAGGAGGTGGCATGGGAGTGACCTTCGAGCTTTGGGCGGTGGAGAGATGGAACAAAGCGAAAACAATTATTGAGACTGGATGGCGACACAATGG
>JARK01001359.1:1783425-1799745 GCA_000688135.1 Ancylostoma ceylanicum | reverse complement strand
GGGGGGGGGGGGGAGGGGTGAATAGGGACTTGATCTCTTCATGTGCAGATGGAAGAATTCTGATTTTATCTCTGGATGTATATTCGAGGATTTGAGTGAAATTTCAGCGTTTCAGAAGTTTTCTGATGAAAGAGGTACATACAATATATCGGTTCGAGCACGAGTAGAAATACCAGTACTAACAATAAAGGACAATCAATAGAAAAATGATAAAAAAAGGAAAACGACGAATGTCCGTTTCGTTCCTACCCTTAGACGGAAATGGTATGAATAAAGGAATTAACAAGCCAAGAACGAACAGGAAGCATGCATGAAAAAAGGATAATCAAAATCGAAAGTTGAGACGGCTCGAGTATTTTGAAGGGTTAGAAGCCTGTAAGGCCAAAAATGTTGAATATGGCGTGATGCCGCCCAACCGCTGCGCCATCTCCAAAAACAGATCTACTTCTCGCATGGAAGTGGCCAATTAGAAAATATGATTTCTGGCTTGATCCGAAAAATTTGCGGGTATCGTTTGCGTAGTGAGCAAACTGCTATTTTTAGTGTTCTTATCAGTTCCGCCACGATATCAGTACGTTATTAGCATATCGTGTTGACCTGGATCATTGCACGTGTGAGAAATCAAGTTGCATCATTACGTCAAACCTTGTGATTTCTGCAAGCGTGCCAACAGATGGAAGAATTGACAGTATACACCTATTATGGACAATTGGTACAGTGAAACAGGAAACGTATCTAGGATACAGAATAAGGGATCGTTATTGGCCTGGCAACGAATTTTTATGAGCGCGTACGAACGATTATTACTGTTCCCTTCTAATAAGCTTAGTTATGGGTTCTTTCTTGGTATTTTGAGCCTTCAGATTTTTCTGCTTGTTCAGCTGTATCCTTTCATGTTTTTATTAGGTTGGTACAGACGAAATGTCAGTTTTTGCAAATTTTGACCGCTCCTGTTCGACTTTCAAATTGCATGTAGGCATCTCATAATTGTTGGGTGACTGCACCTAAACCCACCTAAACCAGAATTCTTGTGGTTTGATTGGGATTCTCTTCTATCGCTTCCTTTAGCTGCTCCATGTCGACCACCCATGGAGATCCACCGCGTGCGTCATCTTCGAGGATTTCATTCTCAGAGCGAAACTTGTGAAACCATCGCCGGCACTGCCACTCACTGACGACGTCCTACCCAAAAGCATCGCACAGGTCTCGATGAAAATCAGCAGCTGTCTTGCCTCTTTTGAAGTCGTAAAGCAAACAGTATCGAATGCTACTCCTGAGACCTGCCATTTCCGGGGTTCTCAAAGAACACGAACTCACCGCCGGGAGCAGTAATAATTGCCATGGATAACCTACGCACACCTTCACAACGGCACTTATATCTACCCTGAAACGGGAATTATTCTTGAGAAAATCTACCAGAACCCAACCGACATTTCATCTGTGCCAACCTAATACTAAGAGACCTCCCATGGGTAATGGACAAAGATGTCTTCAAATGCAACACCAGTGGAAAATTTCGATCGCGAGATTTTGGCTTAATCTATTGTATTTGGGTATTCTGAACTTTGTTAAACCTCTGAAATTTGCCAAAATCAAGAAACCTTTTTTTAACCTCTTACTCACTGTTTCGGCTAAGGTTGGATCGAGTTGAGGGATCCCTCTGGTGACGACTAATAGGAAAAATCGTTACTACCGTCCTAGCTACTTTTTTCCTAGTGCGACCCGTGATTTAGATTTATTTAGCGTTTTTTCGTAGAAGGCCGGAAAAAGAAATCATCAGAAGAAGCATACCAACAAGTGGGGAAGCTACTGAAAAAGCAAGGGGTTATAAAAGGAGACAAGAGTAGCAAATGAAATGAAATTCGAATTTCGTAAAAAAAAATATCCGTTGAACGGATAACCGGTGAGGTTTCTAGGATGAGCACTGCCCTACGGAAAGAATCAAAAAGTTAAGTAAAAGAGATGTTTTGAAGGCTAAAATGAGATAGGGAAAAGACAAACGAATCAGAAACAGCTGATATCTGGCATTGTTCGCGCTCCAAGAGTGTATTTCAGCTCTAGATCAAGCACGACAACTTATACCAAAGAGTTGAAATTAGAAATGCCGAGCTGACGCTGGAATGCTGTATCTGAAACAGCATTTCCGTAGCAGAATTGTCGGATGTATGCCTGAGGGTCGAGATTACTCAAAAGCTGAGAGACGAACATTATCGTGGGTGGTGCCTTCAAAAAGACGTAGTGTGTAGTACAAAGAGTTGTTTGCGTCACTCCACCCTAGGAAGTCGCTTAGATTCAAGGGAATTTGCATCTATGAAAAGGTCATGAGAAACATTGGCAAATGCTGCAAATTCGTTCTATGCGACTTGAAGCTGCTCGTACGCTTGTAGGAGTCAAAAAGAACCCTGTCTGAGGAAGAGGTTCGTTTAAAAGAATTAATAACCTTAAATAAGTTTCAGGACTAAAACATTGAAAGCAGTTATTAAAAATAGTGACGGAAAAATGGCAATTTCTATATTTCCACCTGTTCCACAGAATAATGTATGACGTTGATAACGATAATACAAGGCTCTTCGAACCATATCAGGAATTCGAAGAAGGGGAGGGTAGAGATGTGGAATGGTACACCCGTTCAAATGATCCATAAGATGTCAGCGCTGAGGCTATTTCCAGAGCGGAAGGCTTTCTCATTCCCTATTTACCAAAAAGTTTGAACCTGTAATTGAAAAGAGAGGGCTACTCAGTAGAGTATTCGGTTAAGAAAAGTCAAACCAATTCAATTAATTTGATGGGTGATTTAGTAGAAGCGAAACCTCCCACACCCATTCTTTTCGAACCATCGCCCTCTCTCTGAAATCGTAAGGCCCTCTTTCGGAAATTCCAATTCTCAGCTTTTTGAAAGGATATACTTGTACCATCGAAGTACTGGTTGTCAGCGGCCAGATATATTGGGTTGTTTGAAAGGTACATAATTGGAATTTCTGAAATAAATTTTTTAAACGCTTGTTTGAAAGGTTTTTGCCATTGTTATAGTTTGTTTGCGATAGTGTTACTCGTAAACGATCACGATCAAAACCGAATGAACCTGCTCCAACGGTGTGGAAAGCTGATTTCCATGGAAAGAAAGTCATGTCATCACTATGGTGGCACTACAAAGGTGTGATATATTTTGAGGTGCTTCCAAGAAATCAGAATGCTTATCCGTACCTCTACTCTTAATAACTGATTAAAATTCGATCGTTGTAAAACTACTTGAATGGGAAAACCTTCATTGAATGTAAGGGTGTCAAATCTAATATAGCCCAGTTTTTTTTTTGCCGGAAAGGCCAAAAGTTCTGCGAGAGAGATTATGAAATCACCAGAAAGATAGCTAGCAAAAGAAAATCGAACAGAGCGGAAAATATATGGTTAATTAATCAGGAAATAAAATGTTTTTGAAACGCTTGAAAATCCCAATTACTTCCCGAGTTACCCAATAAGGGGTGACAAGAAATTATGCAACGGAATTTCATTTGGTTTTTTCTCGTAAGATGAGCCGGTTGGAATGACTTCGACTACATATTCCTGTAGCCACTGATATACGTTATAGATGCGATCTATAGAAGGTTTGAGGTCAGCACTTATTCGCATGATAGAAAGCAGGAATGGAGTTCTGGAAATATCGAGTTTGTTGATTGTCTCACATTCGAAGTTTTCGAAAGCTCTGAAGCACTTTCAAGAGACAAAGACCAATCAAGATTGCCCGGAAATGGGTCGACCTAGAACCGCAAACAACGCAGGTAACCAAAAAAAAGTTCCCATTCGGACTGAAAGGAAGCCGCGAGCTAAAATTAATTCCACGAGAATAATGGCAAGGGCGATTGGGATCTCGAGAGAATTATGCGGAGTGCGGCGTAAATACTGTGTCAGAATCATTTGTTAATAATTTTCGTCAAAAAGCTGAAGCTACAATTATTCTTCAGCATTATTTACTTGAAGCCTTACGGGTATAACTAGCAATCTGCAAGTGTACAGTTGTATTTGCTAAACGCTTCTTGTGAATATGCATAGATCCATGTTGAGAAGTACGTATTTATTCCTACAATGCATTCAAAAATTCCTAACATTTGAAATAGTGAAAGTGCCAAGAAACTGAAAGCGGCAGCAGATGAATGGCAAGAAGTTCGAGAAGGATTTCAACCAGGGTCTCACTCGATTACTCAGATTGGAGAATTTCCTGTCCAGTTTTCTAAGTCCGGCCATTCCCAAGGCATAAGTTCGAGAAGGATTTCAACCAGGGTCTCACTCGATTACTCAGATTGGAGAATTTCCTGTCCAGTTTTCTAAGTCCGGCCATTCCCAAGGCATAAGTTCGTATCCTACACTACACTCCTATTCACTGCAAATCTTCAGTTTTGAAGGAAGTTGTGGATTTTTCAACCAAAGCTACTGGAGTGCTTGTGTATATAACTCGATTCCAGGATTGGAATTGTTTCTGATGTACTGGAGACGATGCAAACCATTGAGCGGAATAAGTATTTCACCGAAGAAGGACTCCGTCCAAATTGTGAATCTGATGTTGATAGTATTCCTTAAAAATTTACGTTGTATGTAGTGTTTTGCTGCGATGTTTCCTCCTCTTTTCTCTGTGGTGTGCCATTCATTCTGTGTTCATGTGTTTAATAAAACCAAAGAACGAACTTGCAAGCGGTTGTATCAGCTGTTCACAATTGGGGACCGATTACGAGGAGTGATTTTGCATAGCGTAATATCACTGATGGAAGTCAATATCCGAACCAGTGTTACAGACAGGAGGAACGGTGTGGGTCTTGAACAGTCCGCAACTTTTCTCGTTAAGTTGAAACTCTAATAGAAGTTCTATGGAAAAGGAATAGGAGAAGAGGTGGAGGTTGCTAGAAGGAAACATTTTCCTTTTGAAATTCTAAATGTTCCCTATGTATTCAAAGTTTTAGATTCATTCAATGCTGAGGGCAGCCTATGAAATCTTGTAAAAAAGTGAAATATGTCTTAGTTGCGCTATTTTATCAACTAGTCCTTTCAAATCCTCGGCGCTTTTGATGCTTATTTAGATTGACGTTTTTCTGACTCATGTATCCCAACTTCCTGTCTGATGCGATGTCAGCAACAGCTGTTAAACATTGGTACAGCTGTTTTGTTTTTGGGATTGCTTTGCTTTGAATAATGATTTATGTACGTTAAACAACGGAGTCTTGCAAAGAGGAAGTAACGTAGGATGGCACGCTTTTCCTTGTTGCTTTTTTTCCTGTGACAAACAATATCGTCCGAGCTTCATACTCTTATATTCTTGGATTTTGCGTCAGAACTGTAAACCAAGTCAGGGGAAATTGGTTGTTCCTCAAAAAACTCAAATCTGAACATTTGGGGCGACGCTTTGACTCAGACCAGTGTGCCAGTTTGTTTTTGCGCCAACTAGGTCTAAAGGATCACTGTCATCCACAAGAGCGCACCTCTGCCGTGTTTCAAGGATGACAGTGATTTTCAGCATGTACTTCCAGTGTTCTTTCAAAAAATTTGAAAGTTTGAATACTTGAAAGTTCGGTTTTTCGCAAAAATTCGAAAATTCGGAGGGTCCCAGGAATTCGAGAATTTGAATATTCGGAAATTCGAAAAATATTTTCGAATGTAGAACTCTAATATATAAACGAGATTTGGTGTGCCACTACTCGCTAGCGAACGATTTGAGAAGAAGTTATGGAACAACTTATACTGAGGCAGTCGTTCTCGGCATTCCAGGACTATCAATCACTTTTACGGTGGATTTCACGCATTCATTATCAAGTAACCGCTTGTTCAAGTTTTCGTCTTTGGAGAGGAGTTCGTTGAGGTTCATTTCTATTCCTGCTAAAAACACAGAATCGTTCTTAATCCTCTGTGATCCATTATTCCTTATTCCTCAGACGGATTCCTTAAATTCCTTAGACGCCTGCAACCACACTGAGCAGTGTTTGACACGCTTATTTCAACAATTCGACTGTCATGTTCGCTGTCTAAAATTCCACTGAGTGAAATGTACGCAGTCCCTCTACGGATACCCAGCAAACTCTTGGAGGCGTTTTGGATTTTCTTTCGAAATCCAAGGATGGACAACCAAAATGAGAGCTTGGCGAATGCGGATGTCTTCCTACTCTTTATGGCTCTCTGTGAGCTGTAAAGGTTTACTGTATCTGTAACGCACATATAATCTTGGGTTCCTGGCGACGCTCATTCTTCCAGAGTGTCATCAAGCGTTGCGGACGAAAATCGTCAAATCAGTAGAATTGGTGGTATCTCGTAAGACTTGTTGGAGGGATTTCTCTTTGTGAGGCTGCCGTTGAGTTTCTGAGAGAAATGAAGCATTTGGCGGTCCAGATCATAAAAGTCACTGGTACCAGTTTTAGGCTTCTAAAGGGGACCGCACCTTCGAAACAAGTGCAATAAAGAGATTCATTTATTCACCAACCTGAGTGGCGCAGAAGAACATAGGCGAATATTACAAGTACGTCCAGGTTTAAAGGCAGCACCCGCGGAAATCCTCGACTCGGAGCTGATGTGCGTGTGGTGAAGTACAGACTCAGCACATCATAAATGTGAAATGAACACAAACAATAATGGCTTACCTGCAGAGAAAATCGAACCGTCGTCGTGAACCCGCCTGGCCGTGTTCACGCTGGGACGAGTTTTCCCCGGCTCGAAGCGCCAGCTAGAGCCATTGCGGCGCATGACTTAGAGCAGTATGTGTAGTGTACTGTATGAAATACACACCATCCACAGGATTTCGTGGCGTTGAGCACGCATACCTCCAGCGGAAAACTCGTCCGCGCCGTGAACACATGGAAAACAGCGCCTTCATTTCCCTTCTTCCGGCGTGTTTCACGCTGTTTCATCATTGCCTGTGAAATCATCGTCTCTGATAACCTCAAAATTCAGCGAAATCTCAAACATGAAAATTTCCGCGGGTGCTGCCTTTAAAGAGAGATTGTCTACAGATCGTACCGTATGTGTTGAGCAGTTCACCAAGAAATTGGCATCCTTAGTGTCGTTTCTCCACGACTACGACAAAACATAGGAAGTACTCTACTGTCAACAGCGTCTCTCTCACGACTTTGATCAAAATACCTAAGGAATATGTGTATATACATGCATGTGTGTACATGTGTATCACTAAAACGGTAAAACAAAACTTGTAGGTAGTGTCAGAATTTCAGCGAAATTACTAATTTCGAGCGCTTGCAGTTACTAGTAGTGCAAACACATCTAATACCTCTTGGTGCAGAATTGATAAAATAAAGACATTGGGACGCTGCATGTCGAATACATTCCTGTGAAATTCTCATCGTTGTCTGAGCAGTGAACAGGAGATTGCCTCATACTTTTCTGAGCTATTCGACCTAAGTGGGCCAATTGTTTCTATGGTTATCCACCACTAATTCTGTCATTACTCGTTCGTGTATCCGACGCTTTTACCCAAACCTAGGGTTCCATTCATTTTTTCCTTGCTCTGGTAGCCACCTTTTCATACATACTTACTGCTTGGCAGCATGTATCGAAGTTATGTTAAACCTGATTCGACAGGCGTATCTAGGGGTGGATTGTTAGGGCGGTGGATACCTAACTTCGGAAAATTCGCCTCTAGACTGCTCATGCCCTACCACTGCATGAGTAGTGGCACTCCCAGCTGCCAATCGCCTGTTCTTGTGGTTGATTCTGATTTGCAACAAGCAGTACCACTACCAGTTTTTCTCATGCACGACACCTCAGGTTATGGGCAGAGATTGGGCACATACTTGAAGCTTTTCGTAGTATATCCGACATCTCTTTCTAAATGCCGGATGACCTAGGCGAACAAGCTGGCCTACTTTGTTGATACTTGATTCGGACATTCCGTATGTATACGTGTCTTTTGATGGCGCACCAATTGAGTGCATTATATAAATAAATAAAAATATTTGCAGACTGACACCTTACAGGTTCGAGCTTGTTGGTCCAAGCAAGCATTACTGCTGTTAACTAGGTTGTACGATGAAATCATTTTGCTCATAGAACTGATAAGGGATGCAGCTTCTCGATTGACTGGCTAACAAATTTCAGAATACAAGGGCGGGTTGAAAAGTTTCCGGAATGACAATGAAAACAAAATAAATCGCATCCACCCAATAGTTCACATATTTGTCCGTTCCCATAGAAGCTCAGCGCACTTGGTCCAATCTCTCTTAAGCCATCCGTTCTTTCCCTATAATCACCTTCTCTGAAGTAGACAAAATAACCATCTACAGCTAAAATACGCTCATCGTTTAAACATAACCTTCTCCTAGACAGTCGAAAATTGACTTCTGTGGACGAGGAGGAGTGCAATGAAATCAATAAAGAAAAATAAGCAGATAGGGAGAAGTTCCGAGCTCGATTCTCACAAGTTTCCGCCGAGGGATCGGTATTTTTAGAACGTTCATACTACTGTCATAGAGATGCAAAGCTGTTTTACTTGACCAGACAAGGGCGCTTCGCTAGAATTCCCACTTCAAATGTTTCCAAAAATATTGGGCGATATTATAAAGTAATATTTTCCCCGATAATTAGCAATTTTCCCTCGCCGGGAGCGAAAACAGGTACCACCACCACTCCAGCGCAATAAATGGACCTTCTCTCCTTCGGACCCTATTCTGTTGTTTCATCCAAAGTTCTGAATATTGTCATGTATCTGGAGGGTAGTACTAAACCTAGCTTCATTTCCAGCTGCGCTTCTCTTTTCTAGTCCAAAGGAACTGTTTGAAACAAGAGGCTAAATTTCTCGTTGGAGTACGTTCTTTTTAAAATTGTGGAAATGCGGAACCGTTCCTTCAAAAAGTTTTCTGAACTTATTATCTTCTGTGAAATAAATACCTACTGTGAATAGCGGATGCCCAAAAACTTCACAAATTTATACCATTTTAATTACCACCTGCAAGAACGAATTTAGACATTTCACCTATGATTTTTAGAAGAGTGGCCTTTCTTCGACGATCTGCGCTTGGTACACTTTCTTTTGACGTGCAGCTGCGCTCTATTTTCCAAACCCAAAAAATAAATCCGGGAATCAAAGGTGATGGGATGCTGAGACTGGCACCCTGATGCGTTTTGATTTTCCTTCCGTTTTTCCCTCCAAATAAAACAATCTAATATTCTCCTGGATTCCGTCTCTATATAGCTGAGTGCATTCTCAGCGGCTTGAACTAAACTGCTTGTCAAAAACAGATTTTCTCTCGGATCGACTTGACATTTTTGCCTTCTCATATGGAGGATTTATCAATACAATGCCACAAAAATTTTCGGAAAACAGCAATGATACTGTGGTCATTCCGGAAACTTTTCAACCCACCCTCGTACGAATCCTGGACACCAGGATAGGGGGAGTACACATGGATTTGCCCCTTTCCGAATCAAAGTGTCCGTTCCGACTAATAAAAATTACCGGGAGTGTGAAGATGAAGTGTTTTGGTGCCAAAACAGCCGTGATGACTAGTGCGATATATCACAAAGGATTAGAAACATCCATTATAGTACTCCAGTACCCGGATTTTATGGAAATCAGCCAGAGATTGTATTGCAATTTTCTAGAAATTTATTTCAAATCGGAGGTAAGCAGCCTAGCTAATTGTATTTTAAGACTCCTATTCCTATACTCCTAAAGTTTTTATTCTCAATTACCTGAACTCCTCACAATTGGTAGAAGAACAATAATTTCGAAGATCAAGCTAGTCAGATCCCTGTCACGGAGGATACCTAACTTTTTCTCCATCCCTTTCGTTTATAGTAGATATGCGAGAGCACGAGATTCAGGGAAAATCTTCATGTGGATTCAGCTGATATTGCATTTCGAACGCATTCACGACATACCGTTGCTAGTAAAAACTCAAATTTCCAATACCCTCAAAATGAGTGCTAATAGAGTGTGCCTTCTGATTTCAGTTCTCTCGCTTATGTTCGACAAACATACCATAATTAGCCTTGCTTCAGCGATACCTTTTCGTGTTTTTTGTGCAGTTTTCATAGAAACGGCACCGAAAGGACAGTGTCGTCAATAACGGTGTTTATTCATTGAAGGTGCGATGAACATGGCGAAGAAAAAACACTACGAGTCTTGAGAAGCCAAAGGAGCATGAGATGTATCCCGATTTTTTTCACCATCTTGCCTGAACAATTTCCGGATCAACATCGTATCCAGCCCAAAAGAGGCGAGTAACACCAAACTGGTTTTTCATGCCCCTTGCTGCACAGACGTGGAAATAGCACTATAATCGTTACTTTCTCTCGTTTCAACTCAACCCATACGTGTTTTCTGCAAACAACTTAGTCCTTTGCTCTTTTTTTATCAACTACATGCCAATTTGGGATTTACGGAATAAGGGAATTATTGTCCCAAAGACAGCAGCCTTTCCTCTCGGATATTTCAGCTTTTTCTGGAGGTATCGAGGCTGTCTAACACTTTCATAAAGCTTAAACTTCCCTGTAGCACCGAAAACACTCTTTTTAGGTGCTCACAATTTGCAATGGATGTGGTCGAGTTGCACGGGCCATTAGACGAGATCCGATGTTAAAAGATCCATAAAACCGCCTTCTTCATCTGCAAGATGTTTGTTCCATCAGTTATTCTCCCTGCACTGCGGCCTTTCCGCACCTAACTAAAAGAAATAATCATTGAAAAATCTGTGCCCATAAAAAACGTGGCTTCAAGATCAAAACATCATGTAGTTTCTTAGTGGAGGATTAATGATTGAATATTGAAGTTTCGACAAAAGAAAACCTAGCTGTGATAGTAACAAAACAGTTGTAAATCTCGTGGATTGCTACTGAGAAGCGATCGCAGTTCACAAAAACAACAAAAAAAAAACTAAAAGATTATCAAAAGTACCTACAGTAAAAAAAGAAATGCTGTGAATATTACGATGACAGCAGCGAAACAGCTGATTCCACAACATTTCAGACAACAAAAGAAGAGCACTGTGTTTAGCACAAGCGGTAACTCGTCGAAAGCGAACGCCGTCACACAGCGACACTTGGTACTATGCTGAACACAGAGAACTTCCGCTACTCCGGTTGTACGAGAAATGTCCAAGGTATCCTGAAATTCCTGGAAATGTGGAAATCTGAAGGACGAGAGTTTCTGTGGGTGTTGCCTTCAAGTGATCACTCTCCTCTACGGCAAAGAAACGGGATAAGTAATAACTTTCCATGGTACCTCATTTATCTCGGTTACCTTCCAGTATTCTAACCTTTCTCTCCTCCCAGCTCTAGCGAGTAATCGAAGTCGCGTCTGCTGCATTGGGATCTTTCGTCTGGTGTTTATGGTGGAAATCAAATGTTTCTATGAATCCATATGTTTAACAGCACCCAAGATTGATATAGCTTCCATTGTTCTCGGCCAACGTTTCGGCTAAATTGCCTTCTTCAGGGCCTTAGGATGTTCCAGTGCTAGTGACAGCCGGCTAGTAACGAATATTATTGCCAAGTGTTTGTGCCATTTGTGCCAAGTGCCAGCAAATATATCTACTTCCACGAAAATGAGGATATTCAGGGCTCTAATACTACCGATATTGCTGCAGCAAAGGGAATTCAAGACAATTTTTCATTCAGATGCACAAAGAGTGGAAACTTTTCGAATGTGCTATCTTCGACGAATTCTTTGCATCACTCTGGAAAACCGAGTCCGGAATGAGGACATTTTAAAAATATGCTGTAATCAGGCTACCATTGCTGCTGAGATCAGGAAGCGAAGGTTGAAGTGGTTTGGCCAGTTGTGGAGAATGGAGCCTTCGCGCTTTCCACAGAAGCTGCTACATAGGGTGCACCCGTCAGGGTGGAAGATCCAGCGAAAAGCCCTCAAGAAAACCTGGCTCAAGCAAATAGAAAAAGATCTGTTTTCTAAATTAAACTTCTAGCAGACAAAGATCCTGGCAATGGGCAGACGTCGCTGAAAAACAATAACGAAATGCTTTCTAAGTCCTGTGGCACCTACAGCTGCGTCATGGAGAGCTAAGGAGTATAAGCAAGTAAGCAAGTAAGCGAGTAGTTGGTCTTGGCCGAGGATTTCTGGCACTTCCTGTAGTGGGGCCCTTGCATCGATTTGCGTAAGTTTAAAGCCCTTTCATCCATTAAGAACCCGTTAAACTACATGGGAGCCCTTTCTCCGTTTCCTCATCCAGAAGTCATTAAAACTACACGTCAATATGTGCATATTTATTCAAAACGAAATAATCATAATGCGATTCACAACAGTTCACTACATGCTTGAAAGTACCCGTTCTACATACATGACAGAATGACAGATTTACAGTGCTTCAAAGGCAGTTCTTCACTCTATACAAAGCTGTCCTTCTCGGAGTCCGCATCCAGAACGATGCGCTCAGCGATGCGATCGCAAGCGAAGTGGTCAGCATCCGATATCGAGCGTTCTGCAGCTGCGAACGAGTTGGGTTGTTTGTTGCTCAGTGCACTGCTGCAAAATGAAAAAAGATAGAAGTAGATGATGGAAGGGAAGACTATAAAGTGCAAGCTATTTATGGCATTTTTGGGGATTAAAGTACGCATAAGCAAATGCGGCGCACTCCTTTCTAGGCATTTTTTGGAAATTTTCCATGTTTCCATGGATTAAAACGGTCTTTGTAAAATGCATAAAACTGCAATTTATAAGCTGTATTCAGCAAACTTCTTGGAGAATGTTGCTATGAAGAGAGGAGCGATTCATCACAATTACAAGGAGAGTTTGACCCTTCTCACCTGTAAGTCGGCTCGTGGCGCAGTGGAGATCGCAGACGATCCATAGATCCAGCAAATGAGCGGCGCAGTATCGAACACAGACCATTTTCGGCCTCGCTTACTCCGACGTAAACTGAACTAGGCCTGAAAAATGGAATTAGTGAGGAAGCAGCAGCAGCGATGGGGTGTCGGAATCTTCATGCTACCCATTTATATTTTCGTGGATTTTAAAGAAGAATCACAAAAACTGGGTGTGGAGCGGTGTACGTACAGTGTGTATATTTCAGGTGGCGTGTTAACGCACCGCGTGACGTGAGTGACGCGTGAGGTGCTGCTGGCAGCGCTCCAGCAAACAACCAGGTGAGTATCGATCGCCAGCTCGCGTCATAGCGTGCGGTGCGCCCGCACGCCACCACGAAATATACACACCATAGGAATGGTAGCGCTGTTGAGCTCAGCTATCGGCCGGACGTGTGAAGTGACCATTCCTGGAGCTCGGCCGTGCCACCTTTTCCAGGAATAACACCCCTCTCCCATCCAAAAGCCCAAGTCTTGGAATAAATTGAAGGGCGAAAATAACTTTATCTTTAATTTAAAGAAACCTTCTAACTCTGGACTCACCTAGTCGCAACAGCCAATGAAGAAAAATCGTGCTGGAATCGTGCCTGTCCCGGAGACTTTGCTCTGCACAACACGTAGCGGAAATAAATTTCGGAAAACTCGTGACGAAAATTGGTGTTTAGGAAACCGTAGAGGAAAGGATTGACACATATAGAAAGCATGGAAACCATTTTACATGTCTGATCGATTCGTTCGATTATTGCCACATGTGATTCCTGAAAAAAAAGCTAAATTAATCCGGTCACCAAAAATGGAGTAGGAAGAACCGAAGGAAAAATTTAGCCAAAAATGCCAACATAATGGGGCTTTGACTATGCCAGTGAATATTTCCTCACCACATATAGGATGTCCAGATCAAGCAGAAGCGAAATAAGAGTGAACGGCAGCCAAAGAGCAGCATAGCTTCCTGCCATTGCGATGAGCAGAGCAGTAGTCCTACTGGTCCTTCTGTCGCTGGCCCGTTCAGCAATAGAGCTTCGAAGGGACGGTATTGAATGCGAACGAGGATTTCCTCCGTGAATCTGAACACACAAGGATATTGCTCTCAAGCAACATGGCCTGGCAAAATTGCCATGGAACCAGGAAAATCCTCACCTCGGCGTTCTTCTTGGCAGCTTCCTGGGCTTCTACTCTCCTTCTACGACTCTCCGAGCGATTTCTAGCCATTTGATTCGCATTGGTTTTTAGGAAACGAGTAAGTTTGACATTGAATATAGACAACACAAATAGTGGCACGATATAGAGCGAAACAACTTGAAGGACGGACATCAACAGCTGAAATGGGCATGAGATTAGGCTTTCCTAGTCAGTAATAAGGCAGAACAAGGAAATAAATCCAGGAATGTCTAGGAAAGTACCTGAATCTCTTGTGTTGACATCTCGAGTGTTGTTGGTCTCGACGGCGCCAAGCGACATTGTCGCCACCCGTAGCTGCGCAGTTTCACACCTCCTCTTTCATCCAGAACATTGACATCCTGGAAAAAGCAATGTAGCTGGACAACGTCAAAATATTTGTTTGGTTAGGAAAACGTATGTGAAGTGTAGATCATACCTTTACAACATAAAGCATGGTGGTATCGTAGTAGAGGAGAAGTGGTAAGGAAAGGAAAAATGAGACCACCCATATGGCTAGCGAGATGCAAATAGCCTTCATACATTGGCTTCGATTTGAAGCTACTTTGAGTTGCTTTACAGAGTAATACCTGAAAATATGGCGATGTAGAAGACACACATAACAGGTATATACATAGAGATTAGTAATATCATATATCATATTTTATTGGCATTATATTTATTATCATATTTTATTTCTTCTGAGCAATGAGGAAATTCGGCATTACTCTGCATTACTTTTGGATTTCTGGACGACGGCAGACTTGAAGATCGAGGCTGAGTATTTGGTTATGTATAGAATTTGATCTTCGCCAAGCCATTTATAGGCACAAACCCATATTCCAACTAGGCTTCATATATGATAGCATAAACTGCTCCATTGCACATCCCATCAGGGCGGGAGATTTGAAATGCACAATATATTAGAGCAAATTAACCTCATATCATTTATTTCCGACTATCCTTCGGTTCACTTCTATACTCCCCATTTCCTCATTTCCACCTGTCTTCTAGTTTCTTCTCTATTCCTTTTTTTCCATCTGATCCTTACATAATAGGCTTTAATAATGAACTTTTGTAACTTCCTTGGGGACTACTGATGAAATGGTCCTGTACCCGGGGGCACCAAGGAAGTCACACAACCGGTCTAGTTCTTAGCCCAGGAACCGGAAGTGTGGAAATTATGATGACTTTATTTCATAAATTCTCATTTATTGTCTCAAACAGCACTTGTTAATCTTTTCACTATGCTGATGAGTTCCCGGTAGGACCTAAACTTTTGATCATTTTACCCGTAAATGGACAGGGAACGAAACGGGCAAATAGGCAATAGTTGCTCGCAAGTTTTTACACTCTTTTAAAATAAAAAAAACTTTACATAATATTAATAATTTAATTTAAGACATCTTTCAATGCTCATTTCGCTGAGTTCCTCAAGTCTAGTGAAACCTGTACCCCTCCCTACAGGGTAGGATCCATTCCAGTCATCTTCCATCCTTATGTTTTTTTGGCACTGTGTCATTTTCATCTGCTCAACAGACGACCTCACTGTGGCAACATTCTAACGTGCCCTTCTCATCACTTCATGTGAGAATGTGTTTTGTCTCTTCTATCGAATTACCTACCAGGATCGGAAAGGTAAATGAAACGTGTTTTTGATTGTGTCAACAATGTCTGTACTTTTTCACTTCCCCATACATCATCACAGATGTTGAACACGAGCAGCGAAACTGAACTCCATAGTGAAATGATGATATGTAGCTTATGTTTTCATCCGAGAGCTCTGCCCATATTCATGAATATTTCCGGGAAGGTTCTGGTATTCCCGCTCTCCCAGGGTGTACGATCTTCTCGACCAAGATGTGACATATTTGTTTATTCACTTATTCACTTGATACACCAAGATTCAAGCAGGAAGCAGGTGAACTCAAAGGCAAAAAGCTGAACATTATGTAATAACTCAACCAATAGCAACAGCGTCTAGTTCTTAGAAAACGTTTTGAGAGAAGGGTTACCAAGCCCAAATATATCCACGTCAAAAATATTGTACATATTAATATTACATATTACATAAATTGCTACCTTTGATAACATTTAGTCACTGATTGAGGCAAGTCGCTCCAGCATAGTATACTCATTTTCATCCTAGGAACTAAACTACCATGGAAGAGCGGGTAAGTTGCAACTTTACCGGGTACGTTCATGCGAGGCCTGATCTATGAGGGGAACAATTGTATAGCTGCTTTTGTGGGCTACATGACAACTTTTGCTTGTGGGATTTTCTGTGGGAATGGTCCACTATTCGCGTCTTCGGCACAGCCTAAATATATTCGCTTCCTTTCCAGGTCGGCAAACTGGTAC
>JARK01001359.1:1765940-1782733 GCA_000688135.1 Ancylostoma ceylanicum | reverse complement strand
TAATACGCCCATATAGTCACTGTAAAAGTTCGTGTAGCCACTCAAAAAACCTGAAATTTTGAAGGAAAGCGAATTAAATAATGAATGCTGTCCATTTCTTCATTTTTAGCGATTCATTCTTTTTTCTCAACTGTTCCAGAGAAAGCACCACTTTTTTAGTCATAGAGGCATGGGACTGAGTTTGATATGAAAAGTCCGGATGTTCCATCCTGAGGCTGCCTTTTTGTTAGGTCAGGCATACAGCTCTCACAGCAAACCTTGTGGAACGTGAGCATCAATTTGGTCAGTCGTAAGTGAGAGCTTTCTGGAAGCTTCCAAGGATGTCTTCTACCTAACACCTCGCTATCTCTGCCATGACTTATCATCGGTCGGAGAGAGGGAATCCATTTCTTTCTTTTTTTTGCTCAAAGAAATAGTCCACCTTATAGGCGGATGAGTCAAAACCTTTCCAGAAATGTCCAACAATTTCGTGGCTGACTTCGTAACAGCTTCTCGGCGTTCCCTCATTTCACAAAAAAGGGCTTTTAAAAGTTTGCCATCCAAGATCTAAGGTGCAAATTCCACTGTGGGAGAATGCTCGACTCTCACCATGAACAACCCCGTTTCCCCTTTCCCTCCGTGAATTTGTTCCCCATCAGGCTCAAAAATTCAGTAATCAAAAAAGTCACATCATTTGCCTGTTCAATATCCTCTTGCTTATTGAGATGTAGATAATTGCTTGCAGAAAAACCCCCTTAGTTAGCCTGTCTTGTGTTGTGGAAAAAAGATTTGAAAATACTTCATTACCGTACTATTGAAGCGTAATGTCTGCGCTTTCATGTTCACATACATTGTTGAACTAAATCTTACTGTCACTGTACTATTGTAATAGTGCACATTTTCCATATGAACTAACTGTTGGAAACAAAGAAAAAGATATTAATGGGAGGTTTTCAATACTTGTGCATAGGCATAATGTCAACCAGTAGTCATACAATATTTAAGGATGATATTATAGCTTTTATCCTGGCTTTTGAAAGCTGGTTACTTAAAAACCGGCATTAAGCAACAAAAACGTTCAATACAAGTTTAATCCTACTTTTGAATAAAATGTAATCACATCAGGAAGTAGCTCAAACAATGTTATTATCCCAGGATCCTCAGAAATAAGCTGAATTAATCCCTTTTATTCTCTTTAACTGTACGCCTTGTACTCCAAGCCATTTTAAAACATTTTATAATAAAAGTAATTCCAGTAAACATAGACGTCAGCAAGGGAAGCCGACTATATTTGTTTTCTCACAAGTGGTGCCGATGTTTCTGCGAAGTTCTCGGGAACAAGGATTTTCCACGGGCATGAGCAGCCCTTCCTGAGCATGAGGGTTTGGAGTCTAACAAGGATCACAGGAATGGTGTATTGCAAAATTTATTGGAACTCGTTTTTCTATCTTTTTTCAAAAAGAAGCCTGGATTAGTTCCCTGCTTTCAAAATATTATTTGTTGAGATCCCAAGCTTGAAGCCTCCAAAAGGCGGCACTGGGTTGAGCGATGGAAGGCTTTCCTGGCTTTTCTGGACTAGTTGGTTGGTGCCCACTAGACGGCTAATTTTTGGAAAAAGTTGCTCGAAATAAAAGTAAAGTTACAGTAACAGTAATGCAAAGTTTTGCAATGTTTGCTTCTCATTTTCTTTTTCCAAAAGAAACGAAAGCCTATATATTTTAGGAAAAAAACTCAATAAATTTCCTCAACGACTTTCGTGGAAACTCTTGAATTGCTAATTGGAGCGGCTTCGGCTCAATTTATTTATCCAGAAAAATTGGGCAAGAACTCATTGAATTTTCTTTTTCTGTTAGTGAAATATTGTACTGGGAGAACTCTTTAACAAAAAAGGAATGACCTCATCCTGGAAAGTGGTCGTGGATGACTTGGTACTGTTCTTTGAGCTTGGTCAAGTCACATGCGATAGCCTTATATCATGAACCGAAAAATCTCTGAGAGTGCCTGTAATCCCCAGGAAGCTTTGAAAACTCCAGGGCTACTTCCTTTTTGAAATTGCCCACCGTTCGAAAAACTCTTCCCGTGCAAAGGCCTGGACTATTGTATTTCAGCTTCCTGGTTGATGGTACATAGCAGCTCAGAAATCAAGTTGGAAAATAGCATGGAAGGCGATGAAATCGGAGAAGTTTTCCATTGAAGAGAAAACTGCGACTTCCCTTTCGGTTGTGTGGGCGAGATTTGCAATCGAAATGCTGAGTTACAGGATTTTTTCATTTCCTTGCTCCATTACTTTCTTTGCTGGACATCTTCTTAAAACACAATAGTACCAGGTGTTTTCAAGTTCTCAGAGGAGAAATGTGAAAAGCCTGGCATCATTCTTCATCCTTGAAAACTCATTGAGACATGAACATCAATAAATTTACTAAGAATATTCAGCCCATGAAGAATATATGTACAAAATGATCGAAAATCACCGTGCCACTTGCTATTACAATTTTCAAAAATAATATATGTACTTCAGGAAAATCCTGAAAATGGAAATTTCCCTTGTTTCTCTAGATTTCTGGAAATATTCTACAGAATAGTGATGAACATTCACAGAAATGCAGACATTTGTCACAATTTAATTAACGCTTTATTTGCTGAACCTATGGGATTTCGCTGCAAAGTTCCGGAAATCTATTTAAAGATGCCCTGTTGCCTCTGTATCAGATCACTTCCCCAAATATCCAGGATTACATGTTGTCTTGAGTTTGGACAGCAGCCTGTCTTGCAGCAGTCCATTTAGCCTTCCCTCATCCTTGAGGATTACACTCCATCCTAGACTTTTCTGAGCACAGAAAAAAAGAGGTATTTGCAGTGAAATAAGCGCTTCTCGACCGATACATGTCATCCATTCATAACGTCTTTTGATGGATTTACTTTTCAGGAAGAGATGATAAGGATAAACGTGTGAGACTTCACGCAATCTGGCGGAATGATTGAAATTTCCTAACATTTGATCCATGGCCACAGCCAGCTGCTGTTTCTGCTCTAGTAGCACCCATAAATACAATACTTTAAAACGCAGCCAAACACGTGGATGATACTGTACTACTACATACTGTACTTGATACGCCTTATACCGTATCCGCTTGTTTTGTACGAGAAAAGAGTGATGCAGCTCGCGTGTTTGTTTTCTCTAGAAGCATCTTCTTGGAATGGGTACAGACTACTGAAAAGCTCGACGGCTTCAATAGTTACGCCTAGTGCATATCCTGTAGCGAGATCCATGAACGTACTCAGGCTGCGCTCTCCGGTCTCCAGGATTTGGGATGCGGTTGCGGTCTCCAGGATAGCCCAGAAATGACGAGGTTCTTGCACAAAAACTGCTGCACTCGACCCTTCACTCCCCATTTCCCCTGGCCTCATGGCAGTTTCTGATAAGAGCCATCATATTCGTGAAATTCTGGATAGGCGGCTATGCCAGAACGTTTCCAGGAAGTTTGGTGAATCTTCCGAAGGGTGACGATGTGGGACTGGGATTCACGGACATTCTCGGGAAGATTCTTGTCATCCAGAGTTGACAAAATTTCTACTAAAATCTAATATCTATTGCCATCTCCACCACCAGCTGTTCTCGCTGACAGAGACGAGTTGCTCGGACGAGCTTCACCAATTTTTACAGGAGAATCCGTCCATTTTGGAGCGTTTGGTGAAGTACTGCCCTCTTTGGAGCGTTCGTAGATTCTGCCAATGGCTCTCCACAGCTCCTCCGATGTAACTAATGTTATCTGTTATCCAAGAAATCCATGCTCTCTGATCACTAAACCATGTCGGGTACCTACGTCAATTGGAGATTTAGTGTTTTCCTGCCTAGATATGGTGGATGAACGGCTATGCGGAAATCTTCGGCGGTTTAGAGGAAAAGAGATAATCTTGGAGCGCTCCTGGGTTTTTGTGGACAAAGCCAGGTCGATAGGGAGGCTGGAAGAAACTAGACCTGAGAACAATCTGTATGGGAAATTTCTAGTAAAATCACTGGTTTTAGTTTTTTTTTTCTGGATTCGAGCAGAGCAAAGAATCCGTTTTTTACTCAAGTACCAACCGCGACTGATTATGTTTCTATTTAACATTTATTTTTTATTTTTGGATTTTATTAACTAGATTTCTCGGTATTATATGTACAAATTCCAGGCCGGACTGCTTGACAAATGGCTCCTTTCAGCGCATCTTCAAGTGCAAAAGTGAATGAATAAATAATCAAATGAATAAACAAATAACGCCAGAAATCACCCAATTTCTACGGAAGTTAGGAATTTTGAGCCTATGCCAATATCCGAGCTTTCGCAAATTATCCAAGCCATAATTACCCTTGGGTAACTCATGAGAATGAAGCATTGAATGCAGTAAACCAAATTTGTTATTTATGTTTAAGTTTCATCAAAATGACGTGTATTCTAAGTAATATGTTGATCGAATAATGTATTAGATACATTCGATATTCGAATATTCGATTTCGAATACGCCGACAAATCGAAATTTCCGGTAAGGGAGGAGCACTACCTTTTTGGATGGACGGAAATAAGGGCTGTAAAGCTTTACGTTCTCGGAATGTTAGATTTTTGGACTAATCATTGAATTGTTATTCGAATTATTCGAATTTTTTCGATTTTCATTCGGTCAACACTTTACTCCTAAAGCTGATAGCTGTATGTCACTGGCTCCCAGAAAGAACAAGGCTTTCCAGTTTGGCCACTGAAATATGTATTTCTGGAAGAGGAAACTGGATGTTCGACGGGTTTTTCCTTATCTATGGATGAGCGCACGAGTGTGAACAGCCGAGAAAATTATGCGGCAATTTTTGGAAGGAAATGAAACTCCTTGGATTATAGAACAAATCGATATACATTGTTACACCACCAGGAAGCAACGACAGCTTTTTACATTGTACTCAAAGTACATGTACTTGACCACAAAACCAGGAAGATACACTGGCTCAGGAATCCTCATCTTTTGAACTTTTCTTTGCTTTGAAAATGTAGAAGAAACGAACCGATCAATAGCCATAACTGAGATGGTGAGCGTTGAACAGTAGATGTTGCTTCCAGGAAGGACGTTAGCAATTTTGCAGAAGAAGCGAGAATATGGAAATTCAAAATCGATGGAGGGTAGCCATAAAAATGGAATATTCGTCAGAGCAAGCACCTGAAATAAAAAGCTATATGTATCTCATGGGAATTTCCGAGAAAAAAAAGGCCGCACAAAACTTCCGGAAAGTAAAGGACTGGGATAAATTCTTGTTAACATTAGTCGACAACGTTATTGTTAATGCAAAAGAAATTCTTTTCCAGAGCGAGGCAGAACCTCTAAAAACCTATGTGAAAAATGTGTTTATCCGAGAATTGAAGAAAAACGATCCAAAAATTCATCGTCCATAAGTGAGACGACAAATTCTTGGACCGGTTAAAGGTTTTGCTGCTCAAATCCACTTTGACAAACTCTGCGAAATCCCTCATGGAAAATGAAGTTGCAGCTGAAGCTGCAGCTGAAATAAAGTACAAACTAACACGATTATGACCTCAACAACAATTTCTGGATGACTCATCCGTGGGTAAGTGGATGGGCTTAATCATGGAACTGATGCCTACCTAAATTCAGATAACATAAGCTTTCCTAGCTTTTTTAGGACTGAACATTCTTCCAATGTCTTTACTACACCATGTTCGTCTTCTACGTAAGAAATTCAGGCTTCTGAATGTGATTTCGAATTTATTTTGCTGCGGAGCTTAAGGCTTGCCCTTCCAATTTTCTCCATGATAATGAAAAAATTGTGGATGCACGATAGAATAATTCATGGTTTCCTCCCTTCTGACATGTTAGGTTTATCCAAGAGATCTTGGGAGCGAGGCTATTGGTTAACAAAGTGCAAAGGCTTCTGCGTTTTTCCTTAGGTGCTAGGATTTATCAGCAGCTCCTGATAGGTTCATGACAATCCATGGCACATTCCTGAAAAAAGCGTGCTCAGTCCGCAACAAGGCATAATTCTTCCCGAAAAGGCAGCTTCATCTACATAGTAGCTGGCCTTTAACTACTACTTCGTATTAGGCCTCATCAAGTAGGACATGTTCGACAGCATCTTCACTCGTAGACACTTTAAAAACTCCTCCATAATACTGTTGCTACCTCTATAAGTTCTAATAGAGAGCCTTGATCTCTTACTCACACTCCAATACGTTTTTTTCCTGACGATCCTAATATGTTCATCACCTGACATACGTGGATCGACAAAAACTCATGAAATATCACTATTAAGCCTATTCAGGATCACGTATTCGTGGATTTTCCAGTGGTACTCACCAAATTAGACAACGCGAGATTCAGGATGAGAACATTACGGTTCGTACGCATTGCTCGTTTCCATAGGACAGCCATAATAACCTGAAGTAAAAGAAATAAACCTGAATATAAACTAGGTCAGGATGGTCATCTCTGAGCATCCATAAAAGTAGGAAAGTACAAGAAGGGGAGAAAAACGAGAATTCAGCTATGGTAAAGAAGCTTGTGGGTTCAAGGAATTATTTTCGAGGAAACTGAGGATGTAATATGAGGATATACTAAGAACAAACTTGGAATATAGACCAAGAAGAACGAAATGAATTGCCCTACATGATTATGGAAAGTGAGCAGAGTTTACAAGTATCTCTAACTCCAGTAGTTTTCCAGGTAATATGTAGTTCTTCTATGTAGGCATAAAAATGCAGCAAATCTGCACGGATTCAATCCACACAAAATGAGGAATCCATATCTGCATACATTTTGACTTTTGTATGCACTTAGGACCAAACAGAAATCGAATCCACTCGATTTAGTTAATAGTTTAGAAACTGATTCAAAAAATTCGAATATTCGAAAAACAGGGACCCCACAGCTCTCGTCGTCTCGCCTACATGGCTGTACTGCTCCCATATCCAAAACCAGGACCCGTATCCAATATATTTAGCCGTGGGAGGAAAAACACAATGGGCATATATCCGTTCCCACTGGTTTTTATCCACTCTGCTATCCAATGTAACAAATCCATTCACGTTTTCATCTCTCGAAGTGATCATGGAAAAGATCATGGATCGTAATCAATTGGAAATCAACTGGGAAAAGTTAACCTAAAGAGAAACGAGTGGATTCGCATGTCCGCGGATATATATTTTTTGGATAGCGAATTCTCCAAAACATACTAACTATCCATTACAACACATGTATCCGCGTGGATAAAGTATGTACGTTGGATACGGATCCTGGGTTTTCGGCCTGTCCGACGTCGAGATTTTGAATTCCGAGCCCGCCCCCTCCCAAGAAGGGGTCGCCGAATTTTTGAAACTACTTTACAATACAAATGAAAATATTGTATTAGTTTATTTTCATTTGCTTATTTCTATTATTATTTTTAAACAATTTTTTTCAATTATTTATTGCTATAATTAATATTTTTACTAATTTTATTTTTCATCTGGGTTCCCAAAACGGCGCAGACCTCACTTTTTTCCCCTCCCCCCTTCCCCACCTGCCCAGTTTCTGCGTCCGCCACTGGCGGATACGTATATTTTTATTGGATAGCAAATTCTCCAAAAGATACTAACATATCCATTACAGCACATTTGTAGGAGTGGATAAAGTATACTGGATACTGGCCCAGGATTTTCGGCCTGTCCGACATCGAAACTTTGAGGACCGGTACATTATTACAACTACTTGGCTCTGGGTATAGTGGCTTTCCTTGATTCCCTGCTGGTGTCATGTTGTGGACACCCTTCTCTCCCAATCCTTTACCTACATTAAGTCCTTTTTCCACCCGCATTACTCAGATGGCTGATGTAAGGGTACGATTCGTGTCCCTAAACGTGAAGAACACGATGAATGACGTGTTTCAGGCCAATTAGTGCTGTACAAATTGTGTTCAATCACAGTGCGTAAAATCACATCTGATTATCTCAAATGAAGGGATGAGGTGGCATCCAAAGAACGTGCAACGAACACCGCCGGCGCTTACCAGTCCGTTTCCGATCACAGCCAGGATCGAGATGATCACATAGATTGTGGTGTAGACGATCTCTTCCCATTCGTTAAATCGACGTAGAGATGTTTGTAATTGATAGAAGAAAACCTGAAACACGTCAACGTTCTTCTGTGTCAGTGCTTTGGGGTAAAAGTGTAACGTTAGTTCATTTCCATGGATTCATGTTTGTTCTTCCAGGAACATCCATGCCCTCGAGGCGGGTATCATTTCCTCATAATACAGACATGTTATCGTCAAGACATTTACTCATCCCAAGTGCTCTTATACTATGCTATCCTTCGTGGATGTGAAACTACTGTAGTGTCACCTCTACCATGGATAGAACTTTATATCCTGGTAGATGGCAGTGCCTGAAATCGAGGAAAACCTGACCTGAAGGCAGTAGTCATCAAACGGGGCTGCTCTGTAGGCAGCCTCAGATATTGTATTACGGTCGAGTGATCGGTTACAGTACTTGTCAAGATCCTCGATATCCATTATCATAACCTGAAATGAGGGAGCTATGAATGCTGTGTACAGGTGCATCGTGAGCCAACTACTACTTTTCCCAGGCACTTATTAAGGATTTTTTCTGGAAGGAAGAGCAAATTCCAACCACAGCAACACAAGGGCATTAAACCTAAAGTGCTGGAGTTTTTAATAATACTCGAAGTGCATCGTTTTATTAGTATGAAGAACTAAAATTCCCACGCTATTCGTATCTACCACTTACTAGTTACTCTAATAAACTCGCAACGCTGCTAATCCAGAAGAAATTTGCATAAAAAATTGGAATACTGCTAGCCTACTCTGTTTTTTCTTTGCCTTACTCGAGAATTGTGGATTTCTGGAAGGCTAGAGTGATAGGAAGTGAAAAAAAAACTTCTGCGCTCATCTCGTGAAAGTCTTTGTGTTGTTAGCTTTGTCAATTAGTAATGCGGGATGCAGAGCGGATAGTAAGTGGGAATGATGAGAAAAACCAGTTATTCAATTACCTCATCATCATGACAACGCTGAAAAGGAGTGAAGCGACAGCTGCTCACTATCAAATCTGCTCTAAAATGATGTGTTCAAATAAGAATCAGCGACGCGTCGTACGCACGCACGCAGGCAATTGCACGAACGACCCGAATCGGAGTGATTGACGGAGCAAAGGGCATAGTCTACTTGGAGTTACAGACGACCTTCAGAATGTATAAGAGGTGGAGAGAATTCGCCCTGGATGGCGATATAATCACTAGGAGAAAATGCGAGTTAACAGGTATATATTTAACCGGCAGGAGGCGTCCTGGGTATGTAGTTACTGGGCAAGTCAAGGCGGAAACGAAGCTGAACTCCGAGAAAATGATAGGGAAAAAACCCGAAAGCCTTACATCCGTGTTTTTCTGCGTTTTCTATGCATGCTTCAGTAAGCGAGAGCTGGTCGATAATTTCCTAGACGGACTTAGAGGTGCTTTCAAAGCCAGAAGAAGAAGAAGTGTGAAGCCGCTCTGTGTCCAGAAGTCGCTCTTGAAGCGTCATTCTGCTGCTGCCCAGCGCATAATTAGAGACTGTGGATTTCAGGATTCTCGTTCGCTACAGGCTAGGTTCAAGTTATAGTGGTCCGAAAACAGAGGCCGCTGTGCTGGGATTCACCAAAGTTCCCGGGAAGGTAATGATCCACCCGTTTTCCCAGAGCGGATAAATTGTCCTGTTAAAAATCGGTGTTTCCTTTCTAAACGACTACTTTCAGTCAGAAACAACAAGTCACATTGGAGAAGGAACATACTTCTTACTATTAGAGGAACTAGTCCTGTAGTAGTATTCATGAACGTTCCCGGGAAGATTCCTAGCTTCCCGCTCATCCGAACTGGACGAGTTTAACGAGGATAAATTAATGAAAGGTGCTTAATTTATCAAGTTTGCCCGAGTTGAATCTCTGGAACAGAGCAGATCCATTTTTTTCCAGAAAATTCGTCCATTCCAGAATCGCGGGTAGAAATGAATCTTCCCGGAAACGTTCATGAATCTCAGCACTGGTCCTGAATGAGCGGGAAACTCAGAACTTTCCCGGGAACGCGGAAATCCTAGATACCTACACGACCAGCCAGCCCAAATCCAGAAATCGCTAGCTACTGCCATTTCTGCTCCATACAAAAAGTTAGAGCCACTATTCTTTGATATGTGAACAAAGGGCACATTTTTATGCCACTATAGAGTAATACCTGTTACTATTTCCTGAATACCTGGAGTCATTTTACCAGTAGGAAGAACGAAGAATGAGAAGACAAAGTGGGAAATGAGCCTTTCAGCTCGAGAGGAGCCGATTTCAGACCGTTGCAAGGACTTCTCCTGGTTATCAGCAAATTTTGTCCACACCAGCTCGCGTGCCAGGACAACGTCCAGAACCTTATGTCACCCGTATACATCTCTGCCCTACCGAATTTTATCAGGTTTTTAAGGATATATGCGACATGTCGCTGTTAGTTGTCCATTAAATGGCCGTCAAACCTGCGAGGCGCATTTGAAATGACGAGAAGGCTTTCATAACAGCCACAGTTTATCAAGTTACTACCACTTGAAATGCTATCAAATAACAAAATAAGTGCTACAAATAGTGTTTTAGTGCGTTGGACACGAATGTAAACTATGATTCGTTATTATATCTATGTTTCTCGCAAGGCGACTAAATTTCCATTCCGCCCTCTAGGATAATGCAATCCATGGGGGTTTGCTGGAAAATATGGAAATTTCTGGATTTTCCGAAAAGTCTCTCGATGGAGGTGACAGTGGTAATTGGCGAAGGTCGGCTTTGGGTGAGAAAGGCAGCGAAAAAAGGTGGCCAGAGATGTAAACTGGTGTTATATGTATTAGGTTGTCCCATAAATAATGGCCGCTTTGAAGTTTAGCTCCCCAAGGTTCGTATCCGTAAAAATCCCGGAAACGAAGGAATGACAAGGTGGTCCTGGAAAGCCCAGTAGAAATGACAAGCCTTGAGCTTTCTGATTGTTCAGGAATCGTCTACCTAGTTCCCAAATTGGTGGGATTATGAAGTTTCAAATTTTCACTACTACACAGATTGCAGTCATTATTTTTGGGACAACCTAATACTTAGTAACAAACAGGACTGGATAGATGGCATGGATGACAAATCAAATCAAATCAAATAATAGAGAAGACAAGTAAGAAGAAAGGGAAAGGGCGAATCTCGTAGTTGGCATACAACTTCAAGAAAGACGTCCTCCAAGAAAAACAAGAACTTCAAGACTTCGAGAAAATTTTCTGGAGAGGTAGAGCTTATTAAGCAGCCTTTTCCTAGCCCAACGCTTCTTTCCGGATGATGATTTTCAAAGAAGAAACCTCTTCTTTGAAAATCATGTTCGGTTTTCGCGGGTTCTAAAGCTTTGTTCTACCCCGTTCCTTATTCTACTGAATCTTCCAAGAGAAAAAAGGGTGGTCAGACCAAATATTAACATAATGGCGGGAAATGCAAACACTTTATCTATATAAAATGTATAAAATGTAATGTAATGTATATAAAGGCTCAAGACGACACTATGACGAGGACTTTCCGAGCTACCTCCTGAGAGAACAGCGAGCGATGTCGTGAGCGCCTCAACACATCTTTCTCTTACTGGATGTGCTCCTAGAATATCCGGAAGCTTTCATCCCAGCACCCTGCGCTGGATGTCAGCAGCGCCACCTCCCCCAGTTTAAATTTCAAGCAGAGTGCAAGAGTTTCGTTGCAGCAGCAGGTGCGCAGCAGTTGATTTCTGATGTCGCACCCTGATGCAAATATAGAAGTAAGGAGCGGGGAACGGGGTAAAGTGACAGGCCGAGTGTTGCGAGTAAAGCGCAAGTACGAAGGCGAAATGACAATATTTACTTGTCAGACGCCACCGATGCGTGGGGGAAGATGCCCAGCGGGCTCATTTACATAGCTAACCAGCAACAAGTTTCTTAGCTGGATCACTCTCGATTACAAGCTTGTCGGCTCCCGTGAGAATCGTTTTTCGACCAGTATCCGCGGCTAAATGGGGCTGGTGGAGTCGAGAGCAGCAGACGTTTGAGTAGTAAATGATCGCATCATCGGAGATTTCTCTCCCGCTTTTTGCCCACAGCGGGAGGAGCTTCTTCTACGGAGTATAATTGTTGCTAACGAGAAGGCCTCAAAGCAAGGTGGTGGTTATTGCTCTAAGCAAATCCTTCGTTCCAGGAGTTCAATAAAAGTAAGTAAGTGAGGTTAAAAGCTGAAGTTGACGTTGATTAGAACAGCGCGACTGAGAATCGCTTTGCTTTTTTCGTATAATAGAGGCAGAGCACATCGCCAATGCGGCTCAGGAATCCGCCCCATCAAGGAGTTTTCACCAGCTTCAAGAAGTTTCTGGATATCTCATGCAGGAATCTGAAATCCTGGTACTTATAGGTTGGTCCAGATGAAATGTCGCTTTTTGGAAACTGGAAATGGAAATTTATTATACTTTTTTTTTGTGAATTTTTGCTTTTGCCCCGAACGTATTTTTTGCGAATTTCTGGAATTCTCAAGGATCAGGAATCGGATAACTCACACAAATGTCTTCACAACGGCACTTAGCCATCCTGAAACGGGAATTAATCTGTAGAAATAACCACCAGAACCCAAGCTTCAATTCACCTTTACCAACCTAATAAAATTCCTATCAACCACCAAAGAAGTTCCAGCAAATGTCATAAAAGTAAGTAACTGATTAATGTATTAAGGATGCTTCAATCAACCATACAAAAAAGTCAGGCGAACCAATTCCTAGAATGAATAACTTTTCCAGGAAAATACGCAATCCTCGCACGCAACGCCGAGTCGAAAAGCGAACGCTCGAATGGAAATTTTCCTCCAACAGCCAATTGGACACCTGCCAAAACTCCTCCCACCCGAAAATTTCTTCCAACACTAATGTATGTGCAAGCCAGTAGAGCTGCAAATGAAATCCTTGTTTTTATACGCTCAACAATTATATGTTTTCTGGCCTTGCCGAAGCAGAACAGGTGCAACAAACGACGTTTTCGTCGCAAAGCACCGGGCAATCTGAGCAGTTTCCACATGTACGTCGACGCGTAACAACTATAATTTGAACCGACTACAAGCCAATGAGCAAAAAACACCGCATAAATAAACCCTACAAACAACCCTAGCCCCTGGCGGTGAAATTAAAAAGAAAAGTGCAACGCAAGGCCAGTATTACTGAAGTGGAGTTGTGCCTTGTTGTCGTATGCGATTCCAGGAAAACTCCAAATATTCCCATCAGTAATTCCAACCATAAAGTAATCGCATTTACGAGCACGCATTAAGAACGTATGACGAATTTGTCCTCCAACATAGCCACTTTGCAATCGGTTTACGCCATAAAACATCGTGCTTAGTCATAAGTGGGCACGCTACATCGTTATGGATTTCATCCGGAATTTGGTGTGCTTGCATGTTTATGTGTGATGATGATTCGCGGGGCAAGGAAAAATATAGAACCAGCACAGAACAAGAACTCAAATGAGTCGATGAGCTAAATTTATTTATAAACAGCGACCTCATAACCTCTCCTACTTCTAGCTCGTAGAGAACATGGAAAATCCTGGAAATTGTTGCCGGAAAATTTCCAGCAATTTTCGTTCCACGAACAGATAACTGATGTTGACATTGCAATTCCATGTTGTTATTGGGGTTTCGCTTGAAATCTGCATTTTAGCACTTTTAGGCGGGGGTGGACGAGTTTTTCGAGCAAAAATTGGACGGATTGCTCAAAATTTTGTCGAAATAAGGTTAGAAAATTGGTGTTAAGGACGCTGAAGTACGCGATCATGTACACAGTGTGCAGAAATGTTAAAATCCGGAAAATGTAAAATTACCTGAACAGAGTCCTGACTATGCTTAACTAAATTGCAGTTTAAAAACTAGCATTAGTAAATTTATATTGGTGGAGAGGATCTCAAAAGTCAGGATTTGGCCATTCCGAAAATCCAGACTTATAGCCGTCTAATCCAGTGGAGAAGGCCATGAAGCAATTATCCCGCGGCAAATTCAGGATGAAGAATTTCTCAAGAAAAAGTTGGCGCATTTCAAGCGTGATTCTCGTCACAGCAAGTTAAGAAACATCATTGAGAGCAACGAAGCGCAATGTCCAGGAAATTGTCCAGAAAATTCGCCCATTAGCCCACTAGCGGGGAAGTCACAAGTTTTCCGGAAATTTCCCTAGACTGGGCAACAGGTGAGGAGCACAAAATTCGCAATTACTCCTGAAACCAGATGAACAGTCGGGCATCGCATGGTTTTCCAGAACCCATTTAAGGTCACAGAACCTGTTGCGACATGTTACGAATAATATTTATCACTTCAGTATCTCTTACTTGTTATCACTTGCTTACTAGCTAGTGTTACTCATTCATTCAACCTGTTTTGTGCTGTCAATATATCACTCTATAGTATAATCAAAAATTTATATTATATCATAAAGTACAAAAGTAATTATGAAGGAAAGAGGACAATTTAAGGTAAGTTCTCACTTTTACAATACAAAGAGTAAGGTTCTCCTCGCAGGACTGACGAGTTTCCGGGAGGACCTACATATTTTTTGAACCTATTTACCCGTATATGGTAAAGGGAACGAAACGGGCGAAATAGGTAGAATCCCTTGCAGAGTTTTTACAACTTTGTTCATTCAAAATCGTTTCATAATATTGATAATTTTACTAATGAGATCGCTGGTGGGGGCCAGAGGTGACCATTACTTCTTACGGAACCATGGGTCGGATTCATGTACGCATAACCAGGAAAATCCAATCATTCAAATCCAAATACAACGCAATCAATATTCCAATCAGCAGAACGTGAGACTAGGAAGTGATTGTGCTGTGAGGAACCAACAGATGCGGAGCCTACGATTATGTCTCACTTGGACACATCCACATGTGAATGGCCAGGTTTAAGAGACTATTCATGCACAGCAGTAACCGCTCTGTTTGAGGGAGCAGCTGAGGTGCGATGAGAGTGATTGGCTCACTGTTTCTTCTGATCTCTAGACTTTTGCCTAATGGATCCTGTCGAAATCCCTCTGGGGTTTTATTCTCTGTTCTCCTTCTGTAAGAAGGGTCACATTATGAATTATCATGATGCATGAATAAAATAAATAGATCCAGGATAGTAGGCCAAATTTGACTGCCTGCGTCTCATAACGTTGCATTATCTATGACATTCATTCATCCATTCATTCATTCATTACGGTTCTTAAGGAAAATGCGACAGAGTTGAAAGAACATAGAGACACATCTTGCAAAAATACACATATTCAAATCGTCTATGGCTTTAGTAATTTTGACGACATAATACGCTTAAAGTAGCCGAATGATGGTGTAGGTATGATATCCTTGGTTAGTTTTACGCATGCCGCTACAGCTCTAACAGGGAAACAATTTGATCTAAGCATAGTTTTACCATATGGATAAGAGAATTTCTGGTCACCACCCCTAGTTCTAGAGGGTACAATTTTGAACAGAGCAGGATTGGCATGTAGATTCCAGTTTTACGCATGCCGCTACAGCTCTAACAGGGAAACAATTTGATCTAACGGGGGAAGGATACCAGATGTCTGTGGGTTTTCAATGTGAATTGCATGTCGCTATGTGGAATCGGGGACGCTGGTTCTAAATATGTTGTACTCTGGTGATCAATGACAAAACGAAAGAAGTTATGAACAGTTTTCCGTTGCGCACATATCATCCGAACGAACGCTTCTCGGACGATATCGACATCAGACTTTAGACAGACGACGATATATGAGAAGGAATCAGTATATCTTGCCTTATAGAGTAGGCCACTTATCACTACACCCCCCGTGTGGTCGATATCGTCCAAGAAGCGTCCGTTCGGATGATCTGGGGCGCAACGGAAAACTTCATAACTCAGTTCATAAAGTCATAACTCTTTTCGCTTTGCCAATGAGCACCGGAGAACAACATATTTGGAAACAGCGTCCCCGATTCCATATAGTGACATGCAATTCACATTGAAAACCCACAGACATCTGGTATCCTTCCCTTTTAAGCATAGTTTTACCATATGGATAAGAGAATTTCTGGTCACACCACCCCTAGTTCTAGAAGGTACAATTTTGAAAAGAGCAGGATTGGCATGTATTGACATTGAGATGACCAATCATGCTAACTATCGTTGGTTTGCGTGAATACCGTTTCTTGGGTTCTAGCCCAGGTGAGGCTGGTAGTATGAAGAGATGCTCCAGAAACCAGCAGAGCCTTCTCGAAATGGTCTACATGAACAGCGGATGGGCGAGGATAGAGCAAGTGCGAGAGGAATAGGAGCAGTGACGGCGAGGCAGGATGCGACACTAATTTCAATGCCACCTGTAACAACGAGGGGCTTATCAGTGAAAAATTGAACAACGTCATCATCAACTCGTCAAGTTTCACTCGCAAATTGTCGATTTCCTTTGCATTGTGCATGAGAAGGCCGCCGGCCGCGTTGGAACAGCACAGCAGCAGGTGAGGTGTAAGCGGTACAATGACAGAGAGCTGCTGCACTAAATGGATGCGTGCACAACGCAAAGGACCCTACTCATCATAGTTACCTGTCTATTCAATTCAGCACTTTGCCTAGCGATGGCATTAGTGTACAAGAAGATACAGAGGCTAATGAGAACTCACGAATACACGCCCATTAGGCTGTGAAATTTCAACAAAACTCGGCTAACACACGGGAGCAGAAGGACGTGAATCCATGCAAGGATAAGGGCATCCAGAATACATAATGTGACGGGGGGGGGGG
>JARK01001359.1:1754291-1765795 GCA_000688135.1 Ancylostoma ceylanicum | reverse complement strand
GGGGGGGGGGGGACGAATTTGTATGCAGGCGACTATCTCGCACTTAATTGTTGGCATAAGGTTAATTTGACGGTAGTGCCTCTTCAATTAAGCCCTCAATTCTCACTGTTCAAAAGGTTAGAAGTTCACAGACTAAACACTGCAAATCCATAGATTCAGCATTTCGAATAAAACTGCGCCTAGATAGGGGGACATAACTCGCTGCAGGTCAAAGTCTCAACCCTTCCTACTATTGTGAGACAATCCAGGGAGCGATATCCATAGGCGATCTTCCAGAGCAAAACGACCTGTCACAGAAGTAGAGGCGAAGCAGATATCAAAAATGGGCGAATGAAACGCATCTGGCGCTTTATGTCGATGTTGACATGCTGCAGTATCTGTTTTTTACATTTCTTAAACAGACCATGTGGTAACCAGATAAGATGGAACATTCTCGGCTCAGAAATGGCTACGAAAAGGAGAAAACAACAAGAAAAAACAATCACTTTTTCAGCCTTTCGAGAGAACTGGATGAGAATCCAGGAAAACTCATCCAGGAATTCAGGAAAAAATATTCCTTCCAGACAGCTCCAGGACGAATTGATCGTGTAAAGTCACAGAAATCAAATCACAAGGTAGAGTAAATCAAATGAAATGACTAACTGAAGCATCTCCTAACCCTCTATCTGTTCGCTTCCTCAGATCTGAATCAGCTGGAACAATTTTTCCTAATTTTCAGGATTGGCTGCTTCCGGAAAACATTCAATCGTTTACGTTATAGGTGACTAACTGTTTTTGAAGAATCACGTAGAATTTACCCCAATACTTGAAAATTCGAGAAGCATAACTCAGTCTGGACTCGAGCCACTCCTCCGCAATAAAAAGTTATCCTCAAAATGCACTAATATTAATATAGTAATGGCGGATTTGCCAGAAGAAAGAACTCCGGATCACTATGACAAAGAACCAATGGGAAGAAGATGAATGAAAAGGATGTACGCTTCACTTTACCTCTATAGTAAGCTTTTTAAATGTAGCTATACATTGTTTCAGGATGTCCTCAGGACATTACGATCAGGAAACCTTCAAAAGACAAAGAGAGAGTTCCACACTATGTTTTCTTACATAGGGCTTCAAGACTTAGATGAAAGGGTTTCCTTACAAATCCCAGTGAAGAGATGACGATGGATACGTAAGTATATACATGACGTTCTTTGGAGTGAAAAAGCCTGGATCAGCAGTTCATCTTTTTTTCTGGCAAAAGGTTATCGAAAGCAAGGAAACGTATGCGAAAATTGTATGTGAAAATAACAAAAGGGAACGTTTGCTGAGAGCACTGGGTTCAAAAGCCGCATTGGGAAATTTTGCATGTACATAACCTCGAAATCCCAGCCAAAATTAATAGATTAAACCCTGGTTCCGTACGTTCTTTGGCCAAATATTGAATTCTTGGAAAAGTTCTCCGATTTTTTCCTGTTCTATGAGATTTTTTACAATTATGTCAGAACTGCCTATCTGCTCCTAGTTTGCGAATCCAGGAACCGAATGAACACAAACGATACGGCATACGTCATAGTATAGGCTCCTCCACTTCATCTTACAACACAGTAATGGCTCGATTTTGTAAATTAAAAAACGGCAGTTTTGGCTCGAGATGAACCAAGGATCTTGTCGACAGATTATAGCGACTAGCGAGCGCATCCTGAAGCTGTTTGAGAAGAATCCGCGTAGTGATATCCATAAGCTGGCAGTGGAACTTCAGTGCTGCGACAAACAACAGTTGTTCATCTGCATATCCTCGAAGAAGCAACGAAATATGTCGTATGGATTCAATATGATCTGAGCTGTCATCAACTGCGAGAGCGAGGATATGCCTACGTGAGCTTTTTGATTTTTCCGCAGATTTTACATGGTTGGACAACTTGGACAGTGAGAAGTAAGTTTTCTAGGTGGATCACAGAAGAAAATGTGGGTAGACTGGACGCTGACAACCTTGGGCTGCACCTCCAAAACGAGAACTACCTCCTTAGAAGGCAATGTTCAAGGTTTGGCGTAGTTATAATTCTTCATTCATAATATTTCCGGAAGATGTGGACTAGAGCCCAATTCCTTCCGCACAATGCAAAAATTCATCACCAGAGAAATACTATTAAACCAGTCACCCTCGAAGCCAGGAAGAGTTTAAGATTCAACTTTTTTTTCTAATAGAGCAGGTTCGGAGTATGCAAAATTGAGTAAAAGGCAAGGGATACCAGTTAGCATTCGATCATTGAGGAGCATGATTAACCGCTACTTGACCATATGAGAAGTTTCATCGTCGTCATTTTATATTTCGCGATTTCGCGATTGTATTTTAATGTTCCGATAATGATGTTTCATGTATATGTATGTCTCTCTGTTCAACTACTCATACAAATGTCCACATGAGTATATTCAT
This sequence comes from Ancylostoma ceylanicum, assembly GCA_000688135.1. Classification (NCBI taxonomy): domain Eukaryota; kingdom Metazoa; phylum Nematoda; class Chromadorea; order Rhabditida; family Ancylostomatidae; genus Ancylostoma; species Ancylostoma ceylanicum. Next base: position 1,763,379 of record JARK01001359.1, on the reverse strand, counting down.
GTATCATGAATAAATAAATATGGGTTGACATCTTGAAAACAGAGTATGAGAGAAGACAAAACCGGTAGTGTGTAAAACAGTAGGTCTACAATCTCAACATCTCAATTTCGTCTAAGCATTCTTGTTAATTTAGTCATATTACTAATAAGTAGACAACATAGGTAGAGTGTTATATCACTAGACTAGGTATCCTTTTTCTGATAGACAAAAAATTCAACAAAAAGACCGATCCAAGTCCACTCTATGGGTGGAATACGGGAGGGAAGGGGGAGGTGGGCAGCTCGGTTCAGAAGGGCAGTGACCCGCCAACACTGCAAATCTTTGGGAGGTACATATTTATTCATTAATATTTTTTGTTGTTGTTTGTTTATTCATTTATTAATACGCACAAAGTGCGCTATGCAGAAGGTGGACCAGAAACACGAGGTAGAAAATGAGAAGCTCTCCAGAAACATTAAATAAAATATTTCAAGGTGTATTCCAGTTGCACGGTAAGAGTGGCTGTACTTTCTCACGAAATTTCTGCTGTGCAAAATCTGTTATGCATCATTGCATCTCGACCGTAACGTAACATATGAAGGGAACTCTACCAGCTTAGTAGGTCCGCCAACGTTCCCGAGGTCTACCAGCCGGAAGCAGAGGGTCAATGTTTGGGGTGATAACTTCATAACTCGTGGGCTATCACTAAAAATTACGTTTCAAACGGCTAAGACCTCCACAAAACAATCATTCTTTGTCAACAGAGCCGGCTCAAAGTATCTGATGATGAGCAAGAGATATCCGACTCCCATTAAACTGTCATCATTTAAGAAACAAGCAGAAGGATTCCTTCACCAGAAAGAATAATCAGAGGTCCCTCTCTCAAATTGAACATTGTATTCATTACCTAAGATTCATTGTGTTATCTTACTGTCCATCGTATGCAGTGCGTATCAAAACTATGTATCCACCCGTAGTCGGTTAATATTTTGGCTGATTTTGGTCCCTACAAAGAGGAAGTTTCTACATAGGATTCTCGATATGCACAAACTCTATGTTCCTCTTTTCCAGTATATCCCTCCGTTTTCTCTAGAATTTTTGCCGTTGGAAATTTTTAGTTTGTATCAAAACTATGTATCCACTCACGACTTTTGAGCAGATTTATCACTACAACTGAACAATTAGTAATCGATTAACACGTGGATAAGTCCATGTAATGAAATAAATAAATAACGTGAATTATCCACGTGTTAGTAATGAATAACGTAATGAGAAGAAGTAATGGAACCACTCAGGTACGGCCGCAGCTCTTGTCAATAATGATGGCACATATACATACATATTGTGTGAGTATTAGTGGGAAGGAAACGAATTCGAAAAAGAAGCTCAAAAGTGCCGCCAAACTTTTCCGACAACCTACTAGTTACTCAAGGACACGATGCCCTCCTAGAACAAACATCACAAACGATTCTTTGTGCAGCACTATTAAAATGGAACCCCACTTATGAGACGCGACCGAAAGGTCATTTGTCGAACGACGGTGGTTAGACACACGGGGGAGCACTTGAAAAAACCCGACGATTATCCAAACAAAGCGTGAGATTAGAGGGAAGGTCTGGCATTGATGCGTCTACGGTACGTCATTCTTGCGGACGATCTTCATTGTACTGACGAGAAGAAGTGCAACGAGTAAAAAACGCTCATCAGCGCCACGACGGAAGCTTCATTATTCCGTCTCATGTGCTAAGGCCACAGTGAAAAAAAAACCGTCTGATCCTGTTGTGGCGGATCCGCGGGCCTTCAGGATAACCACGAAGCGCCACAATTTGGCTGCTGGATGACGAGGATCCGTGGCGTAAACTGAGAACTGAGAGAGAGTAAAGAATGCGATCTGACGCAGCGGTTTCGGGATGCTCGTGACGAGTAGAGAGGTGTCACGTACTATTATTATAGGGATGCCAGCAACGCTTTCGCTATGGCTGGTTCATAGAGGCCGATAATGTGGATGCAGCGTCTGCTAACGACATGCGAAATCAGTTTCCGCTTAATACTACTACCTCCTAAGGAGTCTAGCCTACGTACTACACAGGGGCCTACTCCTGCTTTCCAGAGGGGTGCAAGATGTTTATGCGTTTTGCTTTCATTAGCTTTGATTGAGCCACTCAACGAAGTTCTGAAGGGTTTTGCACTCTTTTTTAGTCTAGCGCCCTCTATTAGGCTTTTTATAGCCTTTTCTCGGCATTTTCCACTGAACTTTGGATAATTCAGAGAAATCCAGATGTCAAAAATGTCAGTCAGGCTTTCTTCGCAAATCGTATCAAAGCCAAAAACTATGAGCCAACAGATTCACGCTAGCTTTTGGCTGAGGTCTTTGAGGCTTCTTCCATATTCCTAGGCTTATCTAGGATCCTGGAATTTTCCTCTATCCTCCACATACTCGCCAATCAAAAGTTAGGATCGCGTCCCATAACCAATGTAGGTAATCTGATAATCCAACGAGAAAGCATTGTTTGTTCCAAATTTATTAGTCAAAGGCATTGTTCCACCTGAATCCATAAATTCACAAAAAGATCCATAATTCAATAATATCACATGTTCAGCAATGACTCAGGCAGAATCATCCAGAAGTAAGCCAGAAAAGAAGCCAGAATCAATTTTCTCAGCTCGAAATTCTCGAGTGAACGAAAAAAACCCTGGCGGAAATAATTAGCAAGGAAGACTGGAGAATCTTTGGAAATTTCTTGGAAAATCCCATCTCTCATCCGTAGATTCTTTTCTCAGGGCTCAGAAATCAACATCTGGATGTATAAGTTCTTTTTTCCAGAGAAGCCCCTCTTCTATCTACCCTTTAACTCCCTTGCGAACTGTGCCTTTAATGAATTGCACCTAAAAACGACATTTATAGGGGAATAGAGAGCAGTTGACTAGGCTTATATCCAGTTATTTCCTGTTTAGACTGGCACAGTAAGTAATTGTGATATGGATTTTATACATAATAGCCTGGATATGCGTTTGTAGCTAGGTTTCTAAAGAAATTTTAGCAGTAGTACGTAAACGGTAGCTACGTAGGAAAAAATTGCAAATTTCTAACGTTGAAAGCTAAACGTGAACTGAGATCAAACTACCGCCTTGTTAAGGTTCAAGTACAATCCTATGTACTTATTGTTAGTTCCACGAATTATTCACGAATGGATCCCAACAAAATGACGAAGTATGTAATAGAAAACTAAAGAACGTGCCGAATGAGGAGAGCACAGACAGAAAATTTCATGGAATGCTCCATGGAAGAGTTTCGATGGAAATGCTCCCGGACACTGGTCTATTCAACATAAATAAGCACCACATATCGGAAAACTTCCGCAATGAGAAGATAACGATTGGAAGATTGAATATCTCAGGATTCCCTAAGCCCTATCCTTGCTGTCTTTTTGGGAAATTCCTTGAGAAAATGACACCACTCAATAATGCAGACACAAGACCTTCATAGTTCGTTAATCAGACGTGGTAGTCAAGTGTCCAGTGGTTGCACTTAAGATTAGATTAAAGGTTAAGTGAAAAATGAGGACAACACTGAGTCCTTATTTGTTAACAGTACAAGGAAGCTAAAAAGTAAGTCAACAAGCTAAAAAGTAAGTCAGTCGATTAAAAATGCTGCATAATACTTAGCGTTGCAAGGAATACTTTTTCCAGGAATGCTTTTCACTAGCTCCTTTCAATGGAGTGCGGCTAGTGTCTGGATATGTTTTGAAAAGGTCAAATCTGCAAGTATGGAAAGAAATTATTATTACTTAAGTGACAGTTGTAAAAGGCAGTTAACATCCATCTGAGCGTTCCGGATACCACAGGCCCATGTGTCCATCAAGTACGGTGCGTTAAATGAGTTAAGGAAGGAAAAATTTCCTTAGGGAACAGAATCCTGAAGTTTGAAGCTTAGTCTTGAAAAAGTCATTACACTCTTCATAGTGGAACGTCAATCATATTAGACGACCTTTTGGCGGCTGATTGTTGAACCGTACACGTGGGTGTTCCTTAGGTTTTCCAGGAATCCTTAATTACTTGGGAAGACTACATATATCAGGAAGTAGTGCTAGTAAAAAAATCAAAACATTTTTCTGCGGTACGCATGAATAGGTAGCTACAGAATTTCTTATTCGAGAGCTTGGCCTGACTAACTTTGACAAATTAGGGAAATGTACTGGGAAGTAGTAGGAAACTCTTATTATTACAACTAACTTCTTAGTGACTAGTTGTACATAGTTATTTTGATAATTATTTATTATTATGTAACACATGTAACAACCAAACAAAGCTCCTCCCTGGTGAATGCTTCTTGTTGTCATTTGATGCTATGTAGTTGTTGCTAATAGGAATTTACTAAAAATATAGCAAAATAAAAGAGAAAATGAATCACATTCTCTTCTTACCCTGCTCCTCCTAAAATCGCCGCTCCGAACCCACTGAAGTTATAAAGTTTGTTTCTCTGCATCCAAGAGTTGGCAGCTTTCCAAAAAAATTTTGAGCTGAATTTCTGATATCAAGGGGCCGATCAGGCTGTGCCGAAGTCAATTCCGGGGTCGCATGCATTGAGATTACTCAGGGTAAACATGTCAACACCACACAAATGTGTCCACCTTTGACAAAGACCTCCACATGTTTACCCTACGTATCCATCTTTGACAAAGACCTCGACATGTTTACCTAACGTAATCTCCGTGATGCATCCAGCTCCTGGTAAACAACTACATGTGGATTTACCTCTGTTTACCCAAAATTAATTAATGATGATTTCTATTACCGATTCTTGAGCATCAGAGTTCTTCAAAGGCATTGCTTTGGAAATAATAGAAAAATAGAATTTAATAGAGAATAGAATTTGAAACTTCAAAGAATAGACGATAGAATTCCCCACGAACAACTAGACTATGATTCAGGAAACGGTAACCACGCAAACAACAGAGTTTAGAGAGACTGGTTACCCTGTAGGTTATGCTAGGAGTCGCAGGAAAGAAAAGTTGGTTTGCCAAACTGGTTTCATTTGGGTATACGTTCATAGGTCTTAGCTCTACGTCCCGTATCCTGCAGTAGACCTGGATTTCCGGATCATTTTTTCTATAGAATGAAGCTCCTTTTCATATTTTTTTCGAGAGAGGTAGTGAAGTATAGCGGTCTTGGTCAAATAATAAGGAGTCGATGTAGCCGTTTTTCCAGCAATTTAGTGGTTTTCGCGGCCAACTAGCGGTTTATCCAGAATATGCTGGCCACGCCCGCATCTGGTTTATACCATAATCGACTGAAGTTTCGAGAAAAAGCGTGGGCTATCCTGGCTTATCCTGACACATTAGGAATATGCATGTAATAATTGGATAACAGGCGGGGATTTTTATCCAAAACCTCCAAATCTTCATGCGGCGCTTTAAATTTTTCTAGTTAAGAGAGGAAGCCTTGACTCACAAGAAGCGGAAGGGACTTCTGAGACGTTAGTAAGTAGGTATGTGAGGTAAAGCCTGTGTCATCCCTCCCATTATCCCATTGTTCCATACTTCTTACGGATGATGTGTCTGCAGTCAAATTAGAATATTCTGTTATTTTCACGGGAATAAAATCGGCTTAACAGCAAAGGCCGAAATGCTACGGTAATGAATCAGCGAAGATATGCGTCATGACGGACGGACGCACGCATGGAGGGCACCAAAATTACGCAGCAAAATCGGAAAGCCTTTTGTACATATTGGCATGTTAATAATAGCGAAGCTTTTTAGTGATTTTCTGGAATTTTTCTCCGTCCACTGGAATTTGTTCGTCCGCCCAACACCCTGGATAAGCTAGCCAATCAAAGCTGTGCCATACCGTACGTGACGTCAGAACTACTTACTAGTAATGAGAATTTCTGAATACTGAGAACGCTGTTGTTATTTGTCCTCCTACGTTTTCACAAGGTGATGTGATTTCTCATAAGGTTTATTAAGGCCGCTCGGTTAGCCTAGGATTTCCTGGATAGAGGGAATAGTGCAGCGGCTAACGGAAGGTGAGATGAAAGCCTCAGATCTCCATGACTTATGGTTTACTAGTTGCTCTCATATTGTTACCCCGCTCACGAGGTTTGTCCCTACAAATCTATTGTACTAACATGTGTATTTTTACTGCCTTCGGATTGTACCTATCCCCCGACAAGGTTAGCCATGTAAAAGAAGGCTAAATTTAAGAAGTTGACTGTAGTTACTGTATTAGAGGGTGAATTAAGCGAGATGACTATAATGAGCAGAGAAATTGAAATGGAGAAGTCATGTGATAAGCGTGTGATGATGATAACAGCAGTATACGTGGAACGCAGTACTTATTATAATGAATTGAACGAGTATCGATGAGCGAACCGTTGATGGAGTGGCGAGAGGCAATCATGCAGATTTCCGGCGAAACGACTCGTTGACTAGATAGGCTTTATGTTGTGTCAGCGGGAGGACACACAGGCCGAGTACGGCCCTCAGGCTGACAGTGTGACGAGCGTCGCCCGTTTGTCTTCGCCCCCCACAGCATTGTAATTTGCCCCGGGAAAAAAGCACAGAAAACGACGGAAATACGGCTCACGGGACCGGGATTCTCCGGGATTCGGAGGCGACTAAGCAGGCAAACGCCTCTGAACGAGATCGTGGATGTGTATATGCGCGTGTTGCTTGCGATAAGCACGTGATGAACGACGATTGGCAGATTGAGGCAAATCCTCAGGATGGCAAAATACTTGCGATGTAGCATCCTGAGAGTTGACGTGGATTATTTGTTTGGATGCTAGGTTTGGTGGACGTAATCGAAGCCATAGCTTAGGCGTATAGGCATCACAGGTGTGTGTTGTCCTCGATATGGACGCACCCTGCATGACCTCAACAACCTCAACAACATGCCTCATTTGAAATTGAATCCGAGCCGCTAGGATAACACCAAGACGTGGGAGTCAAGTCCTATATGGACTGTGAGTTATTCGGGAACGAAATCCGAACATGGGCGGGAACAATAGCTTGTTCTCCTGGAAAACTGTGTAGTGTAGTCGCACCTCTCCCTCACTTATAAAAAAACTCCCTCACTACAAATTAATGAAACAAGCCAGGAATCAAAAACCCTCTAAACTACAAAAGCCCAACGATTTCTTCGGACGCGCATAGGAAGAAACAACTCATGACACAGCTTTTGAAAATGAAAATATGTACACGATTTTCTTCTGGCAGATCCTAACGGGTAGACATTTGACTCGACTTGACTCGATACGACCTTCGAATAGTCACTGTTCGAATGAATCGAATTCAACGTCAGTGCTAATGTTGAGTTTTGGGACAACTCCACAAGATCTACATACAGTGCCGGCCAAAATTATATAGCCTTTTCAACTTTCCTGCATAATTTTTGTTAACGAAAATCTTGACTTAACGTGAAGCCTTGAAGTTCACATTTTTATGATAGTTGTAAGGACTCAAAATTCGTTGAAATTAAAAATTTGAACTTTAAAATTTGAACTTTGCTTCACGTTGAGCCGAGCTTAGTGTCAACATATGTTATGGAGGAAAGTTGAAAAGGCTATATAATTTTGGACGGCACTGTATGTCCCATGTACATATCCCCTAACTCCATAAGATCTACAAAGCCATCAGTAAGACTGAGGATATAAATGACTTACAAAAAGCGATAGATTACGTGAACAATTGGTCAAAGACTTGGGAGCGCCCACTGGCAGTCGACAAAAGCTTCGTTCTACCGATAGGACGTGGACCTTTCAATCCCTTCTATCAACTTGCTGGTCAGGATCTACGATTTGTCACAGAGGTGCGGGATTTAGGCTTCTTAATAAATGATAAACTAAAATTCGCCTCTCACTGTAGAATGATAGCATCTAAGGCACACCTTCGAACGTACAGGATCTTCAAGGCTTTGGAAACAAAGTAGCCACAGATATTTACGAAAGCTTTCAAAACATATGTTCGTCCTACCGTTGAATGCGGCACCACGGTCTTCAGTCCATTCACGAAAAAAGAGTGATTTGTTAGAAAGCGTTCAAAATAGTTTTCTTTGCAAACTTGTGCTCCGATGCAGCACTATCAGTTACAGCCTTGTTCCAAATGGCTGTGAAAGGCGTAAGCAGCTCGGATTTTCTAGTCTCAACAGAAGAAGGCTAAAGAATGATTTGATCATGGCATTCAAAATTCTTAAAGGAGAAATGTTAGTCGAACCTGGAGATTTCTTTGATCTCACTCCCTCCAGAACAAGGAGTGCTCATTTCAAGCTGAGGATTTCGGTAGCAAAAACTCAGGTTAGATCCAAATTCTTTTCTCAAAGTGTAGTCTCCGTTTTCAGTTCGATCTTGGGTGGTAATGTGCAGTCAATGTCACTGCAGTCTTTCAAAAAATTAGCGGCTCGGGCACTGGCTTCGCATTAGAACACATGTTAATTTCTACTATGTATTGTATCACTTTGAATGATTGTATTTCTTGCACAGTACTAGTTAGCTTTGTACAACCACGTGCAATAGTGCACGTCTACAGATAAAGTTAAGAATAAAGATATGTCCTCATGATATCGACTATTCGAAAACGAACGGAACTTCGAATTATTCGATTGACTCAATGCTGACCTTTCGATATCGAGTCAAACGTCTACTAACGGGTTTCCTTAGGTGCACTTCCAGAATCTAACCTAATTAAATCACATTCTCAGGATTTCCCACGCTACTATCACAAGCAGAAACACAGCAACATTTCCACGGAACGTATTGTTGAACATTCCGAGCTCTTCTGATTTTGTTATCGCAGTACACTTCACTTAACACTTTGAATTCTCTACTAGTATGCGGCAAAACATGAGCTTCGAAAAATTAATTCGAAAAACATGAAGTTAGCTGACGCGCTTCAGCTGCTCGACTGTACACAGAAACTGATTCGCTAAGCGACCAAGTCCACAAATCACCCTGGATATTGGCTAATGTTCCAGGTGGATTTATGCTGCCATAAACATGTGCATTCACGCCATTGCTCACAGTTCTCACTTGCAGAAAACTGCCGAGTTTTTGGACAAATTTTCCATTAAATTTGGGATCAATCGATAGCTTTTGGATTTGGGGGGGGGGGGG
>JARK01001359.1:1726991-1754155 GCA_000688135.1 Ancylostoma ceylanicum | reverse complement strand
TTGGGGGGGGGGGGGGTTTGGAAAATTTAGACGGCACAGGATCAGGCGGAAACAGCTACGTTTACTCCTGGAAAATTTGGCTTAAAATCCAAGCTAGTAATTTTTTCCCAATCTTTGCTCCAGAATAGATTCCAACTAAACATCCTTGACAAAAAAAAACTAAAAGTCCACCATCAACTCACATTACAAGGATTATGACGTCAGCGTGGATACTGGCAGAAGTTCCCAGAGAATGAGTCGAAATTGACAAATTTCGGACGGATTAAATGAAACATGTTTCATCAAGGACATGACAAATGGAGCCAACACTCGCCAACATTTCAAAGGCCACAGGCACACGCGAGCGCAAACGAAGGAGAGGGGAAATAGACTGATGAAGTACCATGGAAGAAGCTCGGAAAAATCCAGGCATAAGTTCGGAAACCACCAACCCCTTATCAGCCTTTAGAATCTTATACAAAAACCTATACCCTCGGGAAACCAAGGTGATTTAGCATTCTTTAGGACTCCTTTGAATAAAATATTGGTGTACCTGAAGGAGTTTGGAGGAGATAAATCCAGAAAAAAGAAAAAATCTGTCACGTTCTGTGGAGAATTGCGCAAAACGTGCTATTCCTGGCAATTTGCCTAGCAATGGTCCTAATGGTCGTTCTCATCCTGAAACCAGCGCCAACTGGCATGGCTTCCACGAAAGTTAGCGAATCTGAGCCTGGATTCCTCCGAACACCAACACGACATGATAAAAAGTGACTGAGGCGATCTATGCAGACTCTGAGCAAAGGCAGCATAAAAATATATTAAAAATTTATAACATATGGAGCATAGCGACGACGTCTGCTCGGGAAACATCATGTCAGGCTCTCACTAACATCCTAGCAACAATACGTTGGCCTTAATAAACGGAAATGCCGTCAGAATGCTTTGCATACATAGAACGCTTTGCATGCCTTATATAAGCGTGACATCGTAATCCACGAAGAAAAAAGCGCCGGCTCAAAAGTCTGTGCGCTCATGAGCCGCCGCCCACTTTTACGGGCCTACAGAAGGGAAATTGGCATTGTTGAATCAATCACTGCTGAGAGAAATGTGCAGATCTCCATGTTGGATAATTATATGATATGTGCTGGGATAACTCCTTTGTATTATACATATGCAGTGCTGAACGCTTCAATGGATTTAAATCTCAAGAATAATAAGCGCCAACGTGGGGTGCTCATTGAGATCTTGGCCGCTCCTAGCGAAATAACTCATTAGGCATTGTTTTCCTCATCTCGAGAAGTTCCTAGAAGCAAACATCGAAATAAGAAATGAAAGCTGCATTACGTGGAATTCCTCCGCATCCCCTACTTCCCTCGAAAATAGGTTGCATTTCAAAAACCAAAACCACAGATGGGGAAAATAGGGTACATTATGTGGACGTGCTCACTCCAGGAAGTAGATATGCCGGCCTTTCAAGAGTTAATTCAGTTTATGGCGCATGTCTATGATGTATGCCATGCCAACCGGAAGTGTATTATCCACGAACATTTGAACTTTTCACTGCAATGACTACACGAGATGAGCGAGTGTGGGTTGAATTTAGGACGAGCGTTGACGAGTTTTCAACGATGTCGCCACGGTTCGCTGCTGGCGATAAACTGTAACTCATTTTTCGAGTATGTCTCATGTGACAAACATTTATTGAACAGCGACGGCTGGCGACACGGTGTGCACGTCGTTGGTTGCTGAGCTCAAAAGAAAAAAGTGCATGTTTTAATGAGAAGTTCTAAGCCATAGATAATTAGTACCTGTGTTCTCATCGTCGTGAAAAACAACAAAAGGCTCACTAACCTTCTCCATCCCGCTTTCTTCGAATAGGTTCATTGTCCGCGGCTATCTGGAAAACATGCGGATAAGATGAGGTTTTGCGTTTGAAGAAACACATGCACAACTCGGATATGGCGCCGGAGAAAGGACGGAAGGGAGCAGAAGTTAGGCACGAAACGGCGAGAAAGAAATCCACGAAAATGCGCGATGAAAGGGAGGAACGTTTGAGGAGTTCCTTAGAGAGCTATTCGTGAGAGTGCAGATATTATATATCCACAAAAAAAACCCAGACGGTGGAAAAACAACACGGCTACGGTGATCACACGAAAGGCATGATGAGTACATGAAACGGCAGCTAATAAATAGGAGGACGTGGAATGTAGGGAAAACAATTTTCTAGCGGGATAAAGGATTCTTCGATGTCTATCTATACCAACACGAAAACATCATCCATGTACGGCCTCAACCATACCAATATTAAATTCAAGAAGGAGAAATCTAAGCTACAGTAGGCGTCGATGGCGGTGACCCCTATGCGGCCTGGAAAAGCACGCAGCGCGACCGCGCTGCTCGAGCAGGAATCCCCTCCAGTACAACAAACTATGGGGTGTTCTTGACAGTTAGTTAATTTTCTTATTAGGTAACATCAAATTTGGAGAACAAATACCGAGAAAACCCAGATTCGCCACTGTAGCGTCGATTCTATCGTGAGCGGCGCGGTCGCGCCGCGTTCTTTCCAAGGCCGTGGATGGGTCACCGCCATCGACGCCCACTGCATGTAGATTGGATAAAATCTATACAAAGATAGGTCTTCGATACTGACTAGTTCCCAGGAGGGCCTAATTTTTCAGCCTATTTACCCGTACATCGACAAGGGAACAAAATGGACAAATGAGCTATAATTTTTTATAATTTTTATACTATTCTACTTAATATAAAGCCTTCCTATGATATTAACAATTTTATTTTATAATTTTCGATGCACTCGCAAAATTACTGCCTAAGAAATCGAGTACGAATTCATAGCCTTCTATTTATAACTGCAAGTGAGCTAAAGCGTCGGGGAGATTTGTCCCGATTCCAGTAGCATCCAGCGCCATTTGAACACTAATCCACGAAATCAATCCAGCATGTTGTGCCAGTAATGTAACTAGCAGAATAACTATGATTGCTATGCCAGCATAACAAGCGGCTCTTGTTTTGGTGGTGGAGGAAAAGTCAACAACGAGGTGGTCCTGCCACCTCCTGGTGAGGTAGGAACCTATCCGAGGGGCAAATTACGGGTTAGCGTTCCATTTTTCTGTTTTGAACTGTTCAAACAAGTAAGCTCTTGACAGCTGGAATTGCTGGAACGCTCGATTTCCAGAAAATCCGATTCATTTCAGTTTACCCTCGAATTTCAGTGTATTTATACAGCGCAGCGTGTAAAAAAAAGGATGGCAAATTTCTCACACAGTAAGCTGAGTTCTGGCATATCCGACACGACAAAATATGGGCTAACAGTTTATTCTGGAAAAGAAGCCTTAAGAAATGTCGTGACCACTCACGAGAACCCCAGGGCAAATCTATTCGAGTATTCTAGGACAATTCATCTAAAGCTTCTTATATAGCCGGCCTAGTTTGTCCAAATCCATAATTCTAAGGCAGAATAAACCCTGGAGGCCAAATCTGGACAGACGTATTTGGACAAGAAGGAGGAGTCAACTCTCTAGATGTGATCAAACTTTAATGGATTTTTCCTGAAATTCCTCCATGTGCGACTCGTTAGCTATTTGGATAGTGCATGTACATATGTATGTACATACTAAGAAATTTCCAGGACATGCGATCCCAGAAGGAAAAATTCAGGAAGTGGACTTCTTGGATCCTCCTGGACATGATCGAAGTGTAATGGAACTCCCTCTGAAATTTCCAGATTTGTGACTTGTTAGTCACTTGTACATGAGTACGAAGTTGCCAGGACCTACGATCCCAGGTGGAGAAATTCAGGAAGTGGACCTCTTGGATCCCCCTGGATCTGATCGGACTTTAATGACCCCCCCCCCCTGAAATTTCCAATTTTGTGACTCTTTAGTTACTACTACGATAGTACACGTAATTATTAGAAATTTCCAGGATCTACGATCCCAGGAGGTGAATATCCAGGAAGAGGTCCTATGGAGCTGCAGCAATAAATGAAACGCCAAGAAAAGCAAATGGCGTTCTTGCACAACTTATACGCCCACACATGCAGACAATCGCGTGGAATTCATCGATTTCATTAGCAAAGGCATTTAACACAATGAAGTTATCTCTAGTACATGATATTTTATGAATTCTCTACATTTGTTATCCCTAAACTTGTTAGTAGGCTAAGACCTGCTTTTTGCAAAATTAGCTACAGAGCGTACATTTCTAAGAAAACGGCTCTGACGTAAAAAAAGGAAATAAATGCACTAATCTTACTGTACGAAATATGCACGTACAGTGAGCGTCGATGACGGTGACCCATCTACGGTCTATGCAAAGACGCAACGCAACCGCGTCGCACGCGCCGGAATCGATGTGTCGTCAGCCGCCGCAGTGCTTTTTTATACGCTTTTCTTTCCAATTTGGTGGTCTTTTTCACGTTTTCTCATGTTTCATAGCTAGAAAAAGCATAACTGCAGCAGATGACATCGATTCCTGTGTGCGCGGCGCGGTTGCGCGGCGTCTTTGTAGAGGTCGTGGATGGGTCAACGCCATCGACGATCACTAACTATAGTTGTTACTGAGCTAAACCAGCAAAAGGGCATGCCTATTAGAAATGAAATTCAGAGAACCTTAGGGTACCAGGCAACTTTCTTTTACTTACTCTTCCTGGCATGCAAAGAAAAATTATGGTAATGATTAGGTTTAAAAAATGAGGTGGCTTCGAAATCGAAAACAAGAGGGATTGTGGCCGATGCACATTTCATTAGGAACAGTGAAGTCCAAACGGCCATAGACAAGCGGTGGGCACGCGGCGCGGCGTTCTTGGGCACAGACACCAGAGCCAGCATGCAGAGCCTCTGTGTCTCTGCCCAGGAACGCCGCGGCGCGGTCCCACACTGCTTGGAATTCACCGTACCTTAGAAAAACTGAATAAAAGCAGAAGTTGCTCTTTAAATTGAAAATATAATTCGAATCAGACAAAAAACTAGCATACAATTGCATCGAGAGCCCGAGATTGCAAGGATCACCTCATTTACCGAAAACAATACGATGCTTGTACGAAACCAGATCCTGCCCTTTATGGAACCGAAGCCATAGACTATAAAAGACAAATCAAAACCAGAAAATACAGCCATCCTGGATAAGAGCTCGTTCCCTTTCACTAATTATGACCTAGAGCCAACACTAACAAATTGCTCCAGCGTACAGTAGTTAGTTTCTGGACAAAGTTGACGCTGTAGAGCTTTGGGCGGCTAGCCAGGAAGCCTACAATGTTCGAATAAATCTATCGCCTACAAAAAACGACAAGATCAAATACCTCTGCAAATTTGTTTTCCGTTCCACATATTACTTTGTTTTCATGATGGCAACCGTGCGAAAACGGTTGGATGTGATTATCGTGTTATTATTCCTCTGGTCTTCCCGGATTTACGTTAATTTGAGGTGAATCTTCACTTACGACCTAACTCCTTACTGAGGAGTTGCGGAGAAGATTGTTATCATTCCTTCATGGATTGACATTAGTTTTAAAGTAAATCTTCACTTATGTACGACCTAAATCCTTACTGAGGAGTTCCGGAGGAAATTGTTATCATTCCTTCATGGATTGACATTAGTTTTGAGGTGATTCTCCACTTACGACCTAATTCCTTACTGAGGAGTTCCGGAGGAAATTGTTATCCTTTCATTGACGTACTGGAATTAGTTTTGACGTGAATCTTCACTTACGACCTAACATCTTACTGGGGAGTTCCGAGGGAGGTTGTTATTCTTCCTTTGCCTAAGTCCGTCTAAGGGTAGGAACCAGATGGACAATTTCTGTTTTTTAAAGTTTTCTTCTTCACTCTATTTTTACATATACTATTTACTTATTTATAATGTTTCGACGTGATTTTCTACTTTGAAAGCTTGAAAGTAGCATGGTGTAAAAGTATGCTCCATAACAGCGAAAATCTTCCAGAAAACTGTCTCAGTCTTTGCAGCTAACAGCGAGCAGGTGAATCTTATACAGTATCTACCCTACTGGGGCCGGTTACATGACTAGGAGGCTGGTAGCCCCGAACCCATGATTAAGACTTCCAAGGGTTACAGAAGAAGTGGTAACCCAAAACCCATGAGTAAGCTAACAATGGTAGCAGTAGAAGTTCATGTGGAAACATGAGGTCATAAATGAATATTCAGCTCAAAATTGACTCCAATCCATGAAGACCACAGGAATAATAACAGTGGGTATAAGCAACGTCAGCACCAAGCGGAGGGTTAATTTTGGTACTTCACCACGTTCACTATGGATAATCTCAATGATGCGTCATCATCCGAGGCAGCATGCATCACTGGGATTACCCAGGGTAAACGTGTCAACACCACTCAGATGTACCTCTCCTCAACACAAGCGTCAACACGTTTATCCTGGGTGATCCCAATGATGCATCCAGGCCCATAATAAGATAAGATTCATCGGAAAGAAATCTTTTCCAATGATAATCTTTTTTCTTGCGGTAGACGAAGACATCCGTATTACATAACAAAGCAATTGAGAACTCTTCAGGATAATTTTAGCACGTTTCCGTGAAAATAGGAATATGTATAAGATAGACATTAGCAAACGCGAAAACACGGTCTTTGATCAATTGCCGAGAAGGTACAGGTGATGAAAATGACGGGATGCCGAGCAGTGACCGATGCGTGGCCGAAGTGCAAGCGGTGTTTTGTGGATATTCGCTGAGAATTTGTGATCAGCCAGAGTGCGGGAGAGACTTGATCGGAGTCATTTAAATTGTATCTTCCGTTGCCAACGCTGCGCCCAAGACAGGCTGGCGTTTCGCAGACGTTTAAAATTAATCGTGGAATACAGCCGACGAAAACAGCGAACAATTGAATCCTATACGGTACATACGCAATCCAGGAAAAGCACGTGTGCTTCTCAATCCACACCGCCGGTCACAGGACTTCTAAACACCTCATTTGTGTCCCATTCATGCAACTCAGTGAAGAACATCGTTGATGAATAGTCTCTCTGTCTTGCAAAACGTCTATTAGCATGTTGTATTATCCTTAGTGCGAAAAAAGTTCTCAGATAATTATCTGCAACGTTTGAATCGACAGGACAAGAGAAAAGCACTGTGGAGAATCATAGGGGGATGGCCGAGGGCGAGAAATGAGGCAAAGAGGCGTAAATGAGGCGAGTGGGAGAGGGATGACCGAAACAAAACAAGCTATATAGGTTGTAGAATTATCAAGAATGGCTGTGCAACATTATCCTAAGAGCATGGGATTCTAATCAAAGATACGTAGAATCCAGCCTAATGAACTAGAATAATGCATTAATGTGCATATCCGGTAATGTTTGGACCCTTCACTTCCAGACTGTGATTCCCAAGTGCTATGAAAAGTTTCTGTTCAGAGGCGAAAAATAATAATGCCAAGGTGGAATGGGGTGAACATCATAGCCAATGGTGAAAAAGTGGAAAATTTATTACATTTTCCCTAATTTTTTACACAGAACAACCCAGCTCTGGAGCAACGCTAGGAAGACGAGTATGGATTTCGTTTTCCTGGAATTTCCATTATTTGCGTCGGTTCCTAGGTTATTAACTGCACTAATTAAATTATTCGGCACTAACTCTGTGGCAGGTACACAAACTGCTATGAGGGAGAGCCATTTCCAGGACTGGAATACATAAACGCATAGCAAGGCCAAACCAGGCTAGCAAACCATCTCTGACCGTCTGCGTCTCTTAACATTGCGTTGTCTCTAGCCAACACGTTAATCGTCGTTGGTTTGAGTGGTTAACTTATCATGAATCCTGGCGCGGAAGTAGCATAAGAGAAATGTATGAGTATAGACTTCCAAAAAGGCAAGGTCTTGGATGAACTAGTAAAATCATGGATGTTGAACTAGTAAGATCATGGATCTGTACAGCAACATAAGCACAACAGAAGCGGCATGATAAAGGCTTCAGCAGCGTCTCAGGGAAAGACAACGCCCGAGATGAAATAGTAAGTCATGGATCTTGAACTAGTAAAATTATGGATCTGTACATAGTGACGGAAACGACGTAGAAGCAATAGAAGCGACATAATAGAGGTTTCAGTAGCGTCTCAGAGAAACGACACGTAAACAAGACCTATTTACGTGGAAAGATTACATGAACGAGCGGTGTTTTCATTTGCGCAAGACTACATACATTCAGACTATCAGGAAGTCGTGTGGGAGGAGTTCTTGGCGGGGAAAACAATCCCCACATGAAGAGCGTAACTCGCTGATGACACGCAGTTTAAGCTGTTAAGTTATCCAAGATTCATTTTGCGATCTCAGCAAATGAGCTGCAATCCTGAGACTCAGGATTTACTTCGGATTATGCTGATTGCTTTGTATCGTTTGTATCCATAATAATGTATGCGCGCGTATTGAGTGTGACTTCCATGGAATTGCTACAAACTACAATTTACTGGTTATGTGGAATTTCGCTACAATACCAAAGTGCATTTTCATGTCATGTTGCCATCGAATTAAAAATCTATTCTGCCTCTATTTCCCTTATTTCTGAGGCCATGAGCAGGACAAAAAAATGATTATTCTCTTTTTTGCATGTAGTATAGTATACATGGATTTCCGGTCTAGACAAAGTGGGCAAATTTCACTCTCCCAGTGATTTATTTTGCCATAAAAGTATCCTCGAAACAATATCTCAAAATTATTTTAAATGTCTACTCAAGGTGAACATGGACCACTAATACACTAATTGGCATACATAGGTATTTTGTTGGGTAAAAATTATATGCTGAATGTTTGACTGGGTAAATTTAGAAGGGTAAATTTGTCCATGTTGGGCATGCCAGCTAGGCACAAAGTCTCCGATTATGCGCATCAGGAATGAACAAATCCAGCATTTTTATTGACCATGATGAAGAAATGAACGAGGGAATGTCCAGGAAGGATTGGAAAACATTACGGATAGAGCAAAACCTATCGATTAACGCCTGAGCGGCAACCGTGACTGGATTCCGGATGGTTCACCATGTCCAGATTTGACCTCCGAGATTCATCCGGAAAAGGGATTCAACACGGACTTTGTTCGTGCTTGTCGGATATACAAGTTTCAAAAGGTTTAGGCATGGACTTGTTAAACTTCATCTAGTTTTCGCGGACCTTTTTCTGGAAGAATGAATCCCGATGGTGTCAGACCGAGAAGTTTCAATGGGTTTAGGCACGTACTTGTTAGGATTTATCTAGTTTCTGCGGACCTTTTTCTGGAAGAATGAATCCCGATGGTGTCAGAGAAGTTTCAAGGGGTTTAGGCACGTACTTGTTGGGATTTACTTAGTTTTCGCGGACTTTTTTTTTTGAAAAAAATGAATCCCGGTGCTGTGTTTCAAGCCAAAATCCAATGCTTAGATGTCGCAGGTGTAGAAGGTAAACGTGTGAGAGATGTAGGAAGTCCTAGAATGTCCAGGATGTAGGGGTAAATGGGTAGTCGCTCGTGCTTAGAACGGGTAAATTCAGGGGTGTCAGCACGTTTACCCTAAGTAGTCTTAATGATGCATCAGGCCTAAGCCTGCGATCAACGGAAAAACTGCTGAAGATGTTCTCTGGTGGAGGGAAATCCAGGACACATTCTGGAAACCTAGTTACTTTAGAGTAATATTTAGTTAGTATTAGTGCGAATCACGGATTAGTAAAGCTACTGACTTTCCACTGGCTAAATACCTTCCCCTTCCCCTTTGTTCCTCGTTTCCCTAGGTAAGAAACGTAACTTCGTGGACTTCTTAGGTATCCGGAACTATTCCGATTCCAGAATGGAACTAATAGTGTTCACCTTGTGATTCTGTTTCGCAATGCAATTGACTGTGCAAGAGAGAAATAGCCGTCAACCACCACACATCCATTTACCGCTGGCTACAATCTAATCTACCACTACAAGCGTAGACACTATAAAATGGCGGTGATGTTCGATTCCCAAGCATCTTGTGGAACATATAATTGCGTGGACAAACGCCAGTAAGGCATTAGTTGTCAATTATGAACGGGAAAAACTCGAGTGAAGGCACTTAAGGTGCACGAGGAGCGAAGAACATGCTGGAAGAAGTAAGTGAAAAATTGTCCGATGTGAAGAAATGCTGATGGTAGAACACTAATTGTCGTCTTATGAAGGTGCCGCTGGTTGATTCTTGGTTATCATGCAACATATGATAAAATCTCTGTTAGACCAAACAGAAGTGAACAGGTGAAAAGTGAGTTTCCATTGCGGCTTCAGCTAAACAAGCATAGAGCGTCGAGCATGCAAGAAAACATTGGTGCGCTTGGACGGATAACTCGTCCATGTGACAGAACTCAATACTTGAAATGCATCATCCCGATTGACAATGAAAATACGCATGCATAAATATACGGATATCACACAACTTCAGCGTCTGGTCAACTCAACAATGCCTCCGTCTCCAGTGTACCCGCCAAGGGCAGCCCACATATTTGTTATTGTGAATTTTACATATACAATTTGGTTCATGAAATGTTCTGCACCGATGGGCATGACGCAAATGAGACGCAAATGACAGTTGCCGAGTTTCCATAGTTTCCATAGGTGACCGCCGAACCATCTATTTATGCCGACAAGAGGGGAGCAAAATGAGGAAGAGGCAGTGAGTGTCGCCATTCCCCATGGGGAGGTGTACTTATTCATATTATTCAGGGTTATTTGTTTACACATAGTTGGCTGAATAGCAAAGGCAAAATTTAAAAATTACATGGGCCACCATGCATAACAACAGTGAAACGAGAACGCAACTAAGTGGAACACAACCATGAAAAATCAGCGAATACAACCTGAGTAGTAAACAATGAGAAAAACGTAATAACGCCATGACTTCAAGTACGAATTCAGCACTCTTTCAAACAAGCTGAGCTTAGATGGAACAGGCTGATTTGTTGAGTATTTCGTAGTCTGTACATGCTCTGTAAACAAAGAACCGTCGTCTCACATTTTTCTGGGTCTGGAAATTACAAGTTTGTAAGTTAAAACTCGGGTAGTAGACGCCCAAATTCCAAAAATACTACTTTGAGCAGGACCAAACAACCCTCTTTTAGCAGAAATGACTTACTACATCACCACTCATTGAAATATTGACCGAGTAAAAGTCGAATATATTCATGTAATTCAACTATCAACTCTTGGATCCTTCCGAAGAGCCGAACAAAGCCTCATAGCCTCTATCTTCTTCAAGGGTGTGGAGCGCTCTCCTTCCTGAATATTCCAACTTTCAACTTGGATAGTGATGGTACTCATAAGGATACAACCAAAAGTATCTCCAGTAAAGATTCTGTGATAACCAACCACCAAAGCAAGCTCATTTTCCACTTCTATTCAAGTACAGGGTGCGCATAAAGACTGTGTCAAATTCTGTCGCTATATCCTTCCCTAACAAGATGAAGCTCTCGAGCCTGGATTCTACCTTTAGTATTGTCACACCTTGTCCTCTATTATTACCGCGTTTCATAACCGCACACCAACCTTGCACGTTATAACACATCAGAATTTAAAAAGAGCTGATATCCCATTATGAAGCCCAATCGCACAATCTTGCTTCTTGATCGCCTATCATTGGCAGCAAAATCACGGCATGGATGTGCCAAGTGATAATCATGAAGGTGTTGATATGCATTCAGTAACCCACTGCTGCCATAGTTGTGGGATCGCATATAGGGCACAAGGAGGAAAAATTTTCCGAGGTTATCTGCGGGCCATAACTATCTTGCTTGCCCTAAGTCTAGCCACTGTCAGGGAAGCAGAAGGAGACTACGTTAGACCTTTTCAAATAAATTTGATTCGTAAGACAGCAAGCAAATAATATTGAAGAGTGATTGGAGTTTTCACTTCTTCCACGAAAGTTATTAACAAATGATTTTGACGCAGTATTTATGCTGCACCCTGTATATATGAACATTCCATGATGTGGTGGTGGATTCACCGCTGAAGAATATCTAAGAGAACACGTAAGTTTTTTTTTCTTTGCTTTTTCTAAAAACGATTGAAGATGATCTCTTTGATCATTGAAACATTAATGCGTGAAAGACGCATTTACACCTTTAAGAATAACTTCATGAAATCACGACGAGACGTTCCAATGCCTTTTTCCCTCACTGACGAGTGCAGAAAAGGCATATTCCGATGTTAAGAATCCGTATAAGGGTAATGCACGAAACCGAGACTAAACATATTAAATAAAAATACTTTGGGAATTTGTAAATACCATAGCAATGCCAGAACTTTTTCTTTTGTAATACGAAATCGAATATTCGAATATCGACTGTATCTAATACAGTAATCGACCAACACACTTCTGCTCACGCACTAAAGCCTTAGAGTCACATTTGCATCACTGCGAGTACGCTATTCACATCCTCGGCAGTATTGTCTCACCTCAAAGTCGATTTTGAGATTTTGACACCAGAAAAATTTGCAGACGACTCTCATCACAATGATATACGAATTGCCTCACAAAGCTGCCGGAAAACCCCTTTTGAATTTGCCTAACCCCTGGAGAGTTCGAGTTAACCGCGCTACGACTGCTCTCACAAGATGTGGCATGCCGTGGCAGCGTGAATAAGGAGTTGCGATCGCAACACGTCACCAATGCCACGGCATGCCGCAACTCGTGGTTGTAACAGTTGTCGCAGCATGGAAACCTCAATTTCTCCAAAAGTGAGAGGCTCTGGAACAGGATTTTCAGCAACTTTCTAAGGTAAGAAGTGCACCACTGTGATCAGCATCGCGTGTAGTTTTTATTTCTATATTTTTTAAAGTCTCAAAATACCACAACCTGAGATAAATAACCGCTCTTCTTACAGTACAAACCAAGCCAACGTTATACATTATAATATTTCCGGTATTCTGCACTATCAAATTACCCCCGGTAAAAAAAAATTCTCGGCAGCTAGTTCCGTGCTGAGAATATTACATGGAGTTCGACCTTTAAATCCATGCACACATGTAATCTACCAAGAAATTAACTTTCCAGGATATTAGCCTCTGGTAATCGTGTTTCTGCATGAGTTGACTGGATCCTAGCACTGTTCTACACTTTACTTCCGGGATTCTAGTGCTACGCATTTTAAATTCTTGGGATGAAGACCACCCACATCGCTGCCTCAAACAATCACAACAACATTGTTCATGTATGGATGGAACGTGGTTTGCCAACTTTCATAGTTGGGAAGCAATAGAAAATTTTACATCATTCTATTGTCAAAAATTCCAATTCAAATCCAGAAAATTCTGGATCGAAAAAAAAGAGTTGTTGCAAGGCTTTTGGACCAGCCAATTCCATGTTCTTCCTCATGGAAAATTCAATTCCTTGTCTGAGAGAGAACCGTATATCCAGTAGTGTAATATTAGCCATGTAAGAAAAATTTATGGGAAATTGTCTGATCTCATTAAAAAGTAATGGCAATGAGGAGAAACGGCTGTTCACTGCAGCGATATCTCGTTAATTATAAAGATTTACGACCATAATTAACTGATGCATAGAGAACGAAACTCAGAATAACTCTCTATGAATATCTTCTACGCATGAATATAAATTACACGCGGAGATTACTAGTAGGGGAAATTGAAAGGCAAGCCAGTAATCATAACATTGTATGGCTGGCTGGCAAAACATCGAGGTGTTCGGGATCGTTTTCCTGCCCTAAGGCAAACGAACCGAGGGTAACATGGTGAAACTGCTACTGCCTTCAAGGACCCAGTAATGATAGGGCGGTCCAGAATTTGCTGCAACTTCTGTGGATCACGCAAAGCCAACTTGTCAAACGCTTTTTACAGTGGAGAAATTCGGTGGAATTGAAACATCTTAACCAATGCATTTAGAAAGTGCTAACATAGAACATCGCTGACACAGTAACAGTAAAAAGTTCATTTTGTTAAGTACTAATTAACAAATAAGGTCATGCTCATTGTGAGTCTGGTTTCAAATGCGTTGTTCTCATTCAGGAAAGAGCATTCGGGGATGTGTGTACTTAAGTACCTGGAATCTGTGAATCGCTATTTTCAAAATGGATGGCTTACTGAGAAATCAGAGAGAGAGGGCGAGAGAATGAGGACATCTTGTTAGTCACACATTCTTTGTTTTGATTTGATCGGAAATATAGCGTCATTTTGGGAATAATGCTCTTCTCGGAGATGGCTTACACTTTCCACTACGATGGCATATATTTGAGAGCCTCAGCTAACCAATTAGCCATGAAAAAACGTGTGTGTTATAAGAACTGTCATTCCGGAAGTAAAAGAAATGAGCAACGAGGAAGAACGTATTGTGCTCAGAAATGCCACAATTTGCCTTTCTAAGAGGACAATGGAATGTATAGCCGTTTAATGTGGGGGAAAAACGCCATTTTCGCGTGGGATCAGCATGAGGAACATCTGAGAGCTCTGTGTCATGCTCCCGGAGCTTATTTTGACTCATTCTGGATCAGTAGCCTTTCTAAAATATTGTAAACACGCGAAAGAGGACGGGACGCGAAAGAGGGCGAGTCGCGTCGTTTTTGCTGTGGAAGTCTCAAAGCGTGCCAAATGCCCTTGAAGGCACGATTTTGTACGCGGAGCAATAAAAAGAGGAAATTCAATCCTGACATGTCTTAAAAGAGGAGAATTAACTTCGACGGATCCTGAAAAAGTGAAAAAGTGTACTATACTCAAAACCATGTTCGGAATCTGTGCGGTTGTAAGGTTTGTTCAGAAAAGACCGGTTCACTGAAGTGGAGGAAGCAGAAAGTGGACGGTAGGGGGGAGAGGGGGGGAGGGCGTGGAAAAAATTGGGGTCTCCTCCGTTTTGGGGACCCAGACGGAAAATAAAATTAATAGAAATATTAATCTCAATAATAAATGATAAACAATCAATCTTTATAAATAATAATGAAAATGAACAAATAAAAGTAAACTGATACAAGATTTTTATCTGTATTGTACAGTAATTTCAAAATTTTGCCGACCCATTCTCGGGGGGGGGGGGCGCCCCCTGCGTCCGCCACTGATTCACCGGGTTCTTATCCTCTAGCAAACAAAGGATGGCTAATTTTACACGAATTCAGGAAGGAAACCATCGTAGCTTTCATCCATCTCTGTCATGTTTGGTTCTGGATGTTACTCTGGCTCGGTTCTGAATGACCGTTCCACAGCCTCGTATAGGATAAATAAGCGAGTAAATCCTTGAGAAAAATGCATGGATCTTAGAAGGAAGTGCGGTGGTTTCCTGAGAAAAAAGCAGCACAAACAAGGCTCATTTACCAATCCCATAAATTACCGGTTGGTACTGAGGCAGACACGAACAAAAATCCAGAAACCTAGCAAACTATGTAGGGTATTCCCATTTCACATATTGGACATCAACTCTGGATTAGACGACGAGCTCTGAGCCCTAGAAATGACATGGAACTTGACAAAACATCGGGAGATTAAACTGTAACGTCCACCATCTAATCGCTGACCTCTTGTTATGAGGATGAAAAACATCGCCGAGAAAATTAGAGTGAAGCACGACATTTATCCATACATTACGGAAGCTGTGTTGTTACGCAGATTAAAGTTGAAGTTACCATGGGAAGAGAAGAAGAGTCGAAGCGAAATTTCGCTCAAGCAGCCTGGTATTTTTTGTTTCTTTTTTTTTTCCTTGATAGTTAACAAGTAACGATAAATACGTGTCCTTTTTTTATTAGAACAGATTCATCATTTTCAGCACAAGTTGTTCAAGTTATGCAACTAGAGGGACGACCTGCCAATAATGAAGAGGTGGCTATCGTTCTCCAAGAATAGAAGTCCTCCCCCGTTATTCCTGGAGCTAATCCAAAGGAATTAAGAAGACCTTCAAAGCGCAAAACAGCGCGTAATAAAGATGCCCCCTCAATGTCCCACTATATCTGTGACCAAGATGTCCGAACATTCGAGTATTTGAACAATTCATTAATCCAACTAGCCAGGAAGACCAATACTCGATATCAGGAAATCAAGACCATAAGGATATAAAGCTTGTGTACTGAAATGATGTCGTTCCGGACCGAATATTCAATCCAAATTATCCATTTGTTTGGTGCCTCTAAATTCAATGCGATCCTAAGAGTTCGCTGTTTAAACAATTCATCAACACTGTAAATTATGGATTCAAATTTTTCCTACACAAGCAAAATGAGCAATACCCTTCTATATAAATCGTTCCATGTGAATCCTGGCAACAGTGCAAATTTTTCCAGAGCGCAGACATGGCAGACATGTGTCTGCATTCTTTCAGCATGGGCCCACCCCACAGAAATTCGTAGATGAAGAAAAACTGACGAGAAGGTCAGCCGATGTTTCATCATTAAAGCATAGAAGCCAGTAGAAGTCGACGTGGGACCTGTCTCTCTCTGGATAAGTTGGTTACGATAATGATGGATACAATCGCCTGTGATGAAATCAGAGCTGGAAATTTCTCCACGCTCATCCATACATGCTTAGAAAATGTGTTCATGGAATAACTCAAAAATTAAATCATTTCGAGCAGTCCACGATTTTAATTACACATGTTTGGAATATTCGAACCGGAATAGAAACTGGAATGAAATCCAAAGCAAACCCGACTTCAAGAAAAAAAGTGAATGCTCCTTAAGTAGTCAAATGATATGATTCATAATGCTCAACCTATTCTAGGAGGAAGCTTTTTTCCAGGAATTACGTACATATGCACCAGCATTAGGCGAACAACTGACATATTCCCAATCTTTCTGAGATACTGTGTACTCCAAAGGCACCGTTCATCATCTGACCTCCGAAAATTCGTTCCAAGTTCAGAGTTTTCCTAGAAAATCCCCGGAAAATGATTCACCTGCCTTCGAGAACTCACTCGAAGGCAAAAGCACTGTTTCCCTTTCAAGTGAAAAATACCCAGTAGCTCATTTCCTCCCACCGTCTCAATATCCGCACATCTATGGAAATATTATTTTCACAGAACATTTTATACCTCTCTTTATCCTACATTCCTCATTTTCGAAGCACTGGTGAGATTTCGAGCCCCCTACCCCTCAAATCAGGAATTTTAGTTGCGTTTGTCCTTATTTTGCACGAATATACGTGCAGCAAGGAATCAATGAAGGTGTACTAGAACGTTCTACGTCTTCTACTCCATTTAGTCATGCCTACTCGCACAGGGTCCTTCAGAAAGATCAGCTCAATGGAAAAAATAAAAAGTAAAGACAACCTAAAAGAAGGGGAGCCACAGAAATTGCGGCGGTACCGACGGTTATGGAGAAAGCTATTCCCTCGAGCAAATGCTGGTTTTCTAGGATAAGCGGCTTTTAACCAGGGAATAACTATATTCCAGTCGTCACTAGAAAGGAATTCTTGTGAATTCCGCTTCTCCACTGAGCAAAAACTGGAATTCTTACCGTAGAACCTCGTTATGCAGTGCTTCAAACCAAGTAGGTTCAATTTCCATGTGATGAGTTGACCTTTTCCAATGTAAGATGTGCCAGGATTCATCCACAGAGCTGGTTTACTGCTTCAACGAAGAGTACCATACGAGGCTTTGAAAAGAAAAGCTATTTTCTCATTTTCGTACCACTCCTTTGGTTTAACAGCAACCAGGATCGCTATATCCTTTACCGTTTTTCGACCGACGTTTTGGCTATATCGCCTTCTTCAGGACCTGAGAGGCCTATCTTCTCATTTTCTCCTTCCCTCGAAATGTCAAATTCATCACAGTCATGATGCACTGTTGGATAAGATGTTTGGCGCAGACCTATATCACGACCCTACTCACGTGCATGTCTAACCGGGAACTTAAAAGTGCTCCCGGGGGCGTTTTAATAACCAGGATCGCCAGTTGTCTGCATCCATGATGTCTGCGTGTTCTCTGCTTACACATTAACAATATTGATATCTGGTTATATTACGGTAATTGAAGATAAATTGAAATTATGGTTCTCCAGACCATTCCACATAAGTCCATAATAGTAGTCTTTGGTTACAAAATTTATAAGTGCAGGTTAACCAGCAATTATAGTACAACTACTAGGGGCCACTTGCATCACTGAGATTACCCAGGCCAAAAGGGTTGACCCCCGTGCTAACGTCGGGTAAAATTATGATGTGTTAGCAGGTTCACCCTGGTGAATCTCATTGATATATGTAACCCAAAGATTTTCGGATCTCTCACTCCTATTACCAAACTGCCAGCAAAGCTTAGAAAATAGGAGCTGTTACGAAGAAAACAAGGGTAAAAGGGTAAAATTGAATTAACATTTGGCTCCTCTGCTGCTAATCCGCTGTTTTTCCGGAGGTAATCCTTGAATACTATTTTGACTGAAAAACCTGGGTATGTTCATTTTGAAAAGGAAAAACCGTCTTTCATTAACACGAAAATGCCATCTGCTAGTATTCCTCCGGAGTGTACCAATTTTGTAGCAGCTGATCGAAAAATATCATAAGTCAACCATTTTGGTTGAGCTTTGGGGTTAATAACTCCGCATGAG
Source organism: Ancylostoma ceylanicum (assembly GCA_000688135.1). NCBI lineage: Eukaryota > Metazoa > Nematoda > Chromadorea > Rhabditida > Ancylostomatidae > Ancylostoma > Ancylostoma ceylanicum. Next base: position 1,735,680 of record JARK01001359.1, on the reverse strand, counting down.
CCCAGAATTGAAATTACGATTTTCTAGGAAAATTACCAACTCAGGCAACATATTCGCTCATATACGAAGTAGTTGCCGGCCTCGTCATGGATCACGTACGAGAGTCTCCTTCCAGGAATCTGCACCTATCCCCCAGTGGCTTAGTCTAAGACATCAGGGAAGTAATTAAAAAATGCTGAGATCACCACGCAGATTAGTGACTCCTTCAGTGAGTCACGCGGCAGCCTGTAGAGACGAAATTACGAGTGACTATTACAAGAAAATTCCAAATATTGAAACTGGAAACAAGCAGAGGCTGGATTCCGACCTGTCCGTGTCCAGCATGGCATGGTTACATTAGGCCTTCAACTTATTTTTCCAAAAAAAAAAAAAACTAGGAAGAAACTCATGCCAGCCATTCACTGAGGACACCAAAAAAAGATTCGGTAAAAAGAATTCTCCCACAAAAATTTCGCGACCGAATATAGCTTTGATCTAAATTTTGGCCGTTCCGGACGACGGATTTGAATTCCAGGATCATGCTAAGTTTTAATTTAAGTAGATTTCCACCATAGAATCAAACCATGACGTTTTATTGGATAAAACGATTTAAACGCTTTGAGGGAAAAGGAAAAGAGTATGATGGAAGAGTTTTTGAAAGAAAGAAAAGACTGCTTTTATGAACGTCCTTCTCTGAAACTTCACCGCTTCCTTTCACGGTTTCAGGATTCACTTCTGCGCGTTTTTCGCTTTCTCTACATCACTTTTTCAACAAAACCAAGAAGGACTTCTCAAACTATTATAAGGATGACCTGAAAACTAATTTTTTATATTAGCCCGACGTGGAAGAAATCATACATACACTGAACTCCAAACAACCGTAGGCAAGGTCTGAGACCGCGGCGCGGGCACTCTGGTTGCCTGTTGCACCGGGACAGCGGGCCTGGTTGGCAGAGACACGGAGGAAAACCGCGCCGCGGTCCACGCTCTAGCATACGACCGTTTGGTGTTCATTGCACGTCATTATAAATACTTGAAATAGCGAATTCCTCTGCAAAAATCACCCCCAAATAGGAACAGTGCTTCTATTCCAGAATCAGGATAATCCACATTAGGAACTTAGACATTAAGCAACTCAAAACCCTATCAGCTCAGAGTAGATAAACCAATTAGAACGAAGACAAAGCCTAACTAGAGATCTCTGTCTGAATGGGATCATGCTGGAATTTCCCCGTGCACTTCAAGGGAGCAGCATCATAGAAAAGCTGAGATTAGAGCATGAGAGCCGCATGACGGCTAGGACATGGCTCAAGTCGAAGTCCATTACAGTACCCCCGCCCACTCACCACAAGGATACTGCGTGAACTGTGGGAAAGGGGAAAATTATCCAAAATTCTTCAGTCAAAGAGAGAAAGATGAGACTCCGTTTGATATGTTCTAGGATTTCTTCCTCTTTCTACGTCTACTTTTTGATATGACTGCCCCAAGAGGAATGCCGTATTTCCAGACAATTCTACAGAAGAAGGAATAAATGAAATAACAAGAGCAGGAATAAAACAGTTTTGAAGGAAAATGAGAAATTCTGAATAGTTATTTTGACCAATAACAGCCTTCGCTTCCCTGCTTCGAGGATTCAGTGAAATGACCTTTCTCTGCACCCCATTTTGCTAGTGCAATCACCCTTTCAGTGGCCCACTTCAGAATTATGGACTTTTTTCTGCTGAAGAGCCAGGATAACAATTTCAACGTTCGTTCTTTGAAGCACACAGAACTTGTGAATGAATCCACTCACGTTTTTTTACCCAGGCATTCCCTTCGGGGTAAAAAGTTGTTTCAATTATGATAAATGCTGTATCCTTATGAATTGGACCGTGTTCATTCAGAATTACAACAAAAAAAAAAAAACGTTGTCAAACGAACAATCAACATGGGAACAACGACTAATAAAGGCATGTACAGGAAGAAAGCCAGAAATGACGGCTCCATCATCAGCTAATCCAGGAATTTACGGCACAACGCGGAACAGGAGACCGTAAATACTTAAGAGGAGATGCGTCTACTAGATGAGGAGAATGCTGATGAGGTCCTTCATTGAAACATAACAACGACGCCAACGTACATATAACATTTCGCACAGCATAAATCGCTGCTGCACCAGGATTTCTGCATGAATTGTGGTTAATGTCTCTTTAAGAATCGATTCTTGGAAGTACAACTGTTGACTTAAGCAACTTGCGGATCTCTGGATGAGCTGGCCTCACTTAAAGAAAAAGAAAACAGCAATGGATGAAAAAGAAAAATGACCATATATAACTACAAGCAAAGATATAAATATAGGAAAAATAAAATAAAGAAGGAAAGATAAAATAATATATATTCATCCTCTTGTTTTCCACGAAACCCTCGTTGTCCTAGAAGTAATCTAAAATATTTCTAACTTGATGAATGGTGAGCCTACTCCTTCGAGATCCAACAGACTGCCTCAGACAAACCCTTGAGGAGGCAACTGCAAGTCAACTGCAACCTGTAGATGAAATTGTGCTATTTAGAACGAGCCGTAGCTTGCAAAGTACATAAAAAGCATTAAAAAAGCAACGTTGAATTCATTTCTAAGAAACAAGTATTCTAATTAGCTTTGTATGTCCGAACATTGTGCAGGTGAAAAAGTTGCTTCTTTCATCTAACGTAGACACTGATGAGCAATTCTTTGATTCTCAAACTTTTTGTGATCCTGTGTCCTTATCCACAGATAAATTCTAGCAGGCGAATTTGGAAAAAAATCCTGAGAAGGCCTGAAATCCACAAAATCTCGAGGAAGAGGTTCTTCCGTTACTGGTTTCTACAGACAGCGACAATGTACAATCCTTGTCGAAAGGTTTTTTTTTTTCTTCAAGTTTTGGAAAAATTGTTAGAGTTTATAGAGGAACTTTGGGAATGAATTCTCCGAAGTTTGTTGTTGGTTTTGTTTTCAGTGTTTTTTTTTGTGACGATTAAATTCTAATACATTGATTTTGCCAACCTTCTTTTTATATTTTAATTTTTATGCACCTTTATTATATATTTTGATAATTTTTGTTTCGTCTTATTTTGTTTTTGAGTTACTGTTTAAAGAGTATGGTAGAGGTTATGTGATTGGACCATTTAGTGAAGGAGCCAATCACGGAAGCATCGCACGCCTTTTTCGCCTCATTTCGACCCACACTCCGAAAAAAGTAGTAGATCAAGTCTATGCCCTCTTCGCATGTGTCATAAATAGTAGAAGATTGCGCATGCAATTTCTCAGAGTTGCGGCCGCAGAATCGTGCTGGGACCTACGCTGTAACTCATGGAACGTGATCAACCACAAGACTCAATACGATCTACATTGGCGGGAACAACTGCTATATAAAGCACTATGGATTTTTACCTGAACCTAACACTCTCGGATATCTTCTTCTAGATCTCTCTCAAGATTTACCTAGTTTTCATCACTCACGTAATCGCTCATATCTTCTTGTATTCTAGTGTCAGATTTATTTGAGATAAAGTTTTCCTATCTTAACTGTGCTGCTGTTCTGGAACGAGGGTTAACGTCCTATTATCTCATCTCTTGTGGTTCATTCATCTTCGAAACTACTACGTTTCTGACTCCCCTACTTAGAGCATGCTCTCCTGCATATCTCATCCTGGTCCCGCCACGATTCTGCAGCCACGGAATCCGTTTGTCTTTTCGGGAATGACCGTAGCTTGAAGGGAGAGAACCACCACGAAAGACAAAAATAAGGAACTATAGCTTGACCACTTTTTAAAGATGGATAGAGCAATGAAAAAGTTCTATTCTCGAGCAGTTATGGAAAAAAGGACATCTGTCCAACTGACAGGTGTTTACTGCTTCCCTTTCTTTAGTATTTCCTCGTTTTTGTTCATGGTAAAAGAAATATTTGTTTCACTGTTCACTTGACTGCCACTCATGTGATATCACTATACTTCAGATGATTATGTTATCTACCCTACGGCACACTATTTTTGCTGCATTGAATAAAAAAATAAACAAAAAAAAATCCAGTTGGCGCTGATCCAGGAAAGTGGATCAGCGCCAACTGGTATATCTGCCTGTGTAGGCAGTGGTCCGAGATACAGCAGTTCTTACCTGTCTGATTTCATCGCATTATACTCTAAGCACTTGCTAATCTCCAGAAATCTGCTTAATTCCCGTGCTCAGACGATCCGCACATAGATCGCTCCCGTTCAAATCCTGGTGGATTTCACCACGAGCAAGGGAACCAGCTCACCAGACACAATGTTCCGTCAATAAATTTAATTTCATTCAAAAGTCCTTGTTCGGCTCTGGTAGCTCCTTGAGGAGGAGTTTTTCCTTTGAGTGGAGGGCCTAAACCAGTCCACTTGCCAAGAGTCAGAGTTCTAAACGATCGGGTAAGCTTTGGGTAAAACTGGGGACAGATAAGAGCAGTCAATGCCAAAATGTTCAAGCTTAAATTTATCTTTTTTTTAGTCTATTCGATTATTTATAAATATAAAACATGTAATAACGTAATTTGTACACCACACAGGCACGAGGTGAGAGAAGAGGACCAGAACTAAAATGCAAGGACACTAACTTATGGAAAAATGTTGAATATGGATGCAAGATTTCAATAGAAAAAATGGCTGAGGCACGAGTTATAAGAGGGCCTAATCCGGGCCCTGTTACCGTGTTGAACAACATGGCACCGGGTAAAAAAAACTATGAAGTGTTCTCTTGGTAACCACGATCCTAACCTCTGCAGCCGCTACGCAGCCGCCACGCAACCCAGTCGCAAGGCCGAGGTGTGGCGCCATGGCTGGCAAAACGCGGCGTGGCCGCCACGCAGCCGCTCCGCAACCTGGTTGCGTAGCGGTTGCATGGCAGTTTCTACTGCTGCAGACGTTTGGATCGCGATGGTCGCGAGAGTAGTCATTCCAAAAAATACGAAAGCCCCGTCAATGCCTCCGACCGTAGTTCTTCTGGGGTTACTCTGTAGAGTGATGACCGAATAAAAATCGAATAAATTCAATTAAATCGAATAAGAATTCGAAGGCCTATCCGGAAAACTTAACAATCCAGAAACACAGGGCTTCACTGCTCTCAACGGCGTTCACTCAAAGGTGTAGAGCTCTCCTTCTCCTGGACTCTCCAAACTGTTGATTTACTGGGAATCGAATATTCGAACACTGAATGTATCTAATAAATTATTCGACCAACACACTAGTCCCGTGTAAAATCTCTGCAGGAAGCCGTAAACCGATACAGAGGCTAGTAAGTATAAACAGGATTCCAGAGTACACCTGACATGTAAGCCAATAACAACTACTACGTAGTAGAGTGAAGCCGCCTAAGTTCAAACAAAAAAAAGCATGGCATTTTCACGTCACGAAGGATCGTGAGATATAGTGGACATCAAAGCAGGCGGCTCGCTATGTGGGAGGAAAACAATAAGATATCCTTAATAGAAATGCTCTGGGAAAGCAGCGAACGAAGCAATGCCGTACCCTGATGTGGGATCGGCTCGACTAGGTTATATGGCGTGTTTGGTCGCATGCCAGCGGCAATGAATTTCAGGAATGGAATTGTAATTTCGTTCACACCGACGACTTCGACGTCCATAAAATGTTCCACTTCAGTGTTGAATCCATTCACACATCAACAGAAACAATGCTTTCAAAAACTAAAGTGCACATCAATTTGAATTCAATTAGTATTGCGATTTATTATTCAGCATTTATCTCGTCAACTATAAAAATAATAAAAATATAAATACATAGAAGGAATAATATTTGTAAGAAATGAACAGATTATAAGCTTCAGTAATAACCGAAGCGAAAATCGAACAATTTCACTAATTCATCTACTATACCTACGATTGTATACGCCCTGTTGTGCGTTCGTACATGGACCTTAGCGTTGGGGTTGGTCGTGTCATCAGGCTAACCTAACGTATGAATCCTTTTTGCCCCGCCACATCTTTACCATTCGATTGGCCACATTTTCTAGTTAATGTAGTGGATTGGCCACATTTTCTAGTTAAGGTAGTGTTTGCTCTGTCGGTTTGATTGCTTGTCTATTACTTGCAAAATTCTGCAAAATTCTGGACTACTTATGTGGTGCTCTTTATGTTTTCTTGTTGGCGCACCTTTCCTGGTGTACAAATAAATAAATAAATAAATAAATAAATGTCAGGTACCCATTCCAGGCTCGTGAATCCGCGAAAAAAAAACCCCTCTAAACTCTACTGTCCGCACTTGTTCAAACAATCGAATTCGCAACTTATTCGAAATCGAATAATAGAATTCGAATATATCTGATCAGTTATCAGGCCCCATACATAATAAAGGAGCAGTTGACTAACTATATGACTTTCTATGTAACTTAATATAACTTCTAGTAACTTTTTATAACGGCATGCTCTATTTTCTATACTTTTTTTTTTCGAAGAGTGGCATTTTACAACCTTTACAATGTAGTAAATGATGATGAAGATATAGTGTAGGATTTTTTTTCGCTGAGATTCTAGAAGTATGGAAAATTCAAACACACATCGCTGCAGAAAGAGTTTTTTTTTTGTCTATCAGAGGTATGACTTTTTGTTTATTCGTTTACTTATTTATACGAACTTACTCTTTAGCTCGCTAACCCTTTCTTTCATTCCTATTAACATACAGTGAACTCCAAACGGTCGTAGTCAAGGGCCAGGACCGCGGCGCGGGCACTCTAATTGTCTGCTGCACCAAGGCAGCGGGCCAGACACGTAGGAAAACAGCGCCGTGGTTCTGGCCCTCGTGTACGACCTTTTGGAGTTCAATATAAAAAGTATGACGCTATCTCTCGCAAAAGGTGAGCAGAACACGAACAGAAGAGTATGGATTTACATATTCATTCCTTCATTCTTTCATCCATTCATTCATTCATTTATTCATTTTTTTTTTGAATATATAGTCATGGTTCTTTTCTACGACTTTTCGGAGTTCAGTATAAAAAATATGACGCTATCTCTCGCAAAAGGTGAGCAGAACACGAACAGAAGAGTATGGATCTACTTATCCACTCATTCATTGATTCATTCATTCATTTTTAATATATATATATTTATTTATTTATTTATTTATTTATTTATTTATTTATTTATTTATTTATTTATTTATTTATTTATTTATTTATTTATTTGCCTATTTATCTGGAAGGCCACAAACATGGTTGGAATGCAGAAAAACGAGATGACCATGCGCGATTCAGACAAGAAACCAAACTAAAATAACTGAACAGCTCTGGCTCAAGAATGAAATTACATGATTGGATGTCAATAGAGTAAGCAGATACTGTAGCAGCGCACATTTACCAGCGCATACGGTCACTTTATTTGAGTGTGTTTAGCAGAATTTGCAGTCTATGCTTACAAAATTCCCTGTTATACGCTCATATTCGGATTGTTTACTCGATGATTTGACGCATATCCCACCGCCTCTTCAATACTCTGCTTAAAAGAGCTTATCGTCGGTAGCAAAACAACAACTAACAGATGAGTGTTTGGCTGATGACGATGACGCTGGCTGTGCATCCGGAGCACAAGACGCCTACTGCTTTCTCTGAACTTTGGAAGGACAATGGAATCCTTTCATTGAGAGAGGAATCCTTTCAGTTCTTGGGCGCCGTCGTGATAAAGGCACTCATATATCGCCGCATCTTTAGAGATAGATCCTACACATCCTGGCTATAGATATATGGATATATCCTGAGCATGCACGTGGTGAGGCGAGTTTTTTCGAAGCAGCAATTTCCTCAGGAGGAAAAACTGTAGCTCGAGGCTAAAGGCGGCAGTATCAGCTTGTCGCTGTTAACTTTAGAGTACATATCAAATTAAGACATGCTCATGAGCTCCTTCCCACCTAATAGGCATATGTTTCTCCTGTACTCGTGGCAAACACATCCAGGCAAAAGGAGTCCGAGGGACACGTGCAGCTGAATTTAGCCAACTTTTTAACTGAGTCAAGCGGAAAGCAATTTCGAACAGCTTTGTTGCAGTCATCTTTTTTGCTCTTCGCCTGAACATCAGGCAAAAGAAGCGATATTGCGAGAAGATGGCGTGGAATTGCGAACAGAATTCGCAGACACGATTCGGGAAGCACCTAAAAAGGTCGTCTCATTGACTCATTGCAGACAGAAATTCAGTGCCCTTTGTTCATTTCTACGGAACTATGGTTACGTCGCAAAATTCTTACTAGGAAGGTGTAATAAATCCACGCCATACAGGATGCGTCAAAATTATGGGCAGAAGATAGATGTTCTGCCGTGAATAAAGAAGCTTCACTTCCAGGAACATTTCTGGAAGGCCAAGTTAAGTACTCTTGTAGAAACAAAAAAAAAAAATTACGCTAGGCTCCCAATATTTCTCCTTCAACTGTCGATGCAGGCTTTCAGAAGTACCGGAAAGACATTACCTCTTACGAGATTGATTGGAGGGTTGCCTGGAAGACATCAATGCTAGAAGATAGGATTCACCCCATTTGGTCCAGGAACAAACGAGCCAGAGATAATCGGTTGAGCGTTGGGAGGCCATCAAGTGAAATTTATGTTCCGGAAAAGTTGTTCCGCCACCACTTTTCCTGGATGTTCATACAGGTTCCACGAAGGTTTGATTTTTGCTCCCATCGGACGTACCAATTTGCCCACATTCCTCTCTCCCCCCCCCCCCCCCCC
>JARK01001359.1:1679197-1721927 GCA_000688135.1 Ancylostoma ceylanicum | reverse complement strand
GGGGGGGGGGGGGGTTACTAGACCACCGTCATTGGACAACTGACTGAATGCGCCAATCACAGCAGCCTGGCAACGCCCCATTTTCCCTCACGATGATACGAACCCTATTCCTAGTGGCCCAGTCGTTGTTCCGGATTATTTTTATTGGAACTTTTTAGCAAGTCAACAGGCCATGCAGGTTAATTTACTTTTTCCAAAATCCCAGCATCTCTCGCGCCTTTGCCGATGAGCACGGATGGAGGCGTATTTCTTGGATCTGTTTTTCCGCATGAGGAACTATTCCGAAGGCGGAAGAAGCATTGCTTTATAAAATTTTCTTTTTCTTTGGAATTTCGATAATAGTTCACTACACTGGTCCTAGAGGATGGACATTTGTGGAAAAAGATTAGAAATTCCCTTAGGTTATGTTGTACTTTTCCAAGATGGGTTCAGTCGCACAGCCGAGCTCTGCCAGCAGAAATCCTTCAGACCCATGAAATCCTTGTTTCCCTAACTCACGTCAAGTCTCATTGGAACGTAGTAACTTATTTCAACAGGTAGAATCTCTCGTTTACGAAAATACCCTCCACAGACGCCATTTATCGACGTTCATTTCCTTCACAACGGAAATCATCCCAACCACACACAAGGCAACTGATTGCTTAGTGTACTTACGTTGAAGCAGGCAGGCATGTGAGCCAGATACAGATCAACGTAGTCGAGCTTCAGAAGACGCAACGATTCCCGGAGCGACGGCTCGGTGTCGTCCGGATGCAGATGAGTGGCCCATAGCTGCAAAATCAAGCACTAACTCGTACATACATCCATTGTTCACCGCACTCGCGCCAAATCCGTACTTTCCCCCACACACGCCAGACGTCGGATTTCCGTTCAATTTTGGCTTAAAAGAGTTATTGCCAGCCGTGTACTCCGAGGTCTGTTACAGTGTACGTCATTTAATTACTCTTTCCGGCAATCTCGCTGTCTAGCAAACAAGGCCGGCTACCTGAGCGGCAAAAATACAGTATGTAATCTAATGACGTCGTCGCCAGTACAGCAGTTAAAAGCTGAACACTAACTAGTAGGTTTATAGGAGTAGCAGCTAGCATTTAAGTGGCAAAAAGAAAAGGGATAAATGTCATCTGGCATTGGTTTTCCTCACAAGGATACGTACGAGCTCACGTCACACATGTACTTATCATCAACCTAATAGTCCCATTAATGAAGCTCTATAGACGGATAAATTACTATTCTTACATTGAGTAATGCGTTGGAAAATGCAATCTGGGCAAATATGTCCTTTCTAAGAATTACGTCAAAATATCGTTGTCCTTGCATGCGATATTATGAGCTTATGAGGGGTGTTATTCTGAAACGGAAATCTAGCTATTCATGTGATGAAAATAACAAACCATTAAGTAACAAAATAAAACAAAACAGCGCAAAAAATATGGTTTCCGACTTCTCATTAAATTCTAAAACTCTTGAACTAGTGTTGTTTTTTCTTAACGCATTCTTTCAAGAAAACAGGTTCTGAGAGATAATACAAACATGATAGTACAACCAGTGATTACTAGAACATAATATCAGCTAGTCAGTACAATGAATAGACGAATGGGAATCTTCTTCCCTTGCTCTAGTTGACGTTGTAAAATCATATCTTTTCGAACTTACTGGTAAATGCTGAGTACTTGATTTTGAAGATTGAAAGCAGCAATACGTCATTATTGAAAAGAAATGGCACAATGTTATTACTTCTCACAATTACAATAATATCGCTCTGTGAACAAAGGCCCTTCCGCGGCCTCGAAAAGCACGCGGCGCGACCGCGCCGCTCGAGCAAGAATCCCCTTCAGGACGACGAACTATGGGGTGCTCTTGATAGTTTGTCAGTTTTCTTTTTAGTTAACATCAAATATGATGAACAGTTACCGAGAAAACCCAGATTCTCCACTATGGCGACAATTCCAACGTGAGCACCGCGGTTGCGTTGCGTGCTTTTCGAGACCTTGGATGGGCCAGTCCTCTGTAGTAGAGCAGGAAAGAAGAACGAACAAGTACAAGTGCGAAAAAAGGACGAATAGTTGGCAAAATATGTACATGAAAAATTTGAGAACCTCAGTAAACTCTATTTTATGTCATTATATTTATTGAAATTTATTTCATATTATTGTTTTTCTTCGCTCCATGATTTTAGTTATTTCCATTGAATTTCGTGTCTGCTTGTGCAGAAATACGTATACCTCGTTGCATGACTCTTTCTTATATAATAAATATTGAATATCAAATAAGACGAGGAGGAAGCGAGTTATTTGCAGGACTAGAAAAACTAATCAGAGCATCATTTATGTACGGAAGAAAAGTGGACCACGGAAGCTCCAGAAAATATAGAAACTAAGTAAGAGTTGGTTCAAAAAGGGTAGGGGTTGCAGGGAAATTAGTGATACAAGAAACGCACGAGAAAGTGCGATCTTCTCGAAGACGCAGAGAAAACTGCAGTTGGTGCATAAACATTAGATGCCTGACATTTTTCAAACATATTGCAGTTGCACTGACTTTTAAAAATGGTTCTTCTCTGTGATTCATAGAAAAAACGAAATAGTTTGGTTATAGCCCGTTTAAATCGCGACGATCATTGGAAATCCGCGCGACTAATCTGTTTTTCTCTAACTCCTCTTCAACTCCTGCACACTTTCCCGCTTTATCTTCCGCTCTGCTATCTTCCTAACTATCTTCTCAGATGAAACTCACTATACTTTCTCTTTTATTAGTTTAACATCTTGTCTCTTTTCATCATGCTGCGAGTGATGTTACATTAGCTAAGCTTCAGACGATTTGTCTACTTTTCCTTAAAACCTATGAAAGAAATGTGCACAGACATGAAAGTAAGTAAATTGCATGAGTGAGAAGCATTGAATAGTAATGTTCAATCCACTAGATTCCCGTTTTCCTACATAAAGCTAGGAAAATATAAAGCTAAGTTCATTTTCAATCCAACATCTAAGTTCCTGGTCATATTCATTTCCTACAAATCCACAGAATTAACCATTTCAACGGTACTGGCTTAGAGCTAATCATATCAGAATAAATTTCTCCTATTCACAGTTCAAAGAAAAAGCGAAAAAAAAACTGTCATTCAGCATGTTCGGCTTGCAAAGGAAGCGAGCTATTTTCAGGATTGGAAAAACTAATCAGACCAGCATTTACATGAAGATCTCGAATATCAAAAGGATGAATGGCAATATAATGAACTATTCAAAGCATAGTTCCGCTTAACTTCACATATAATACTTTTTAGAATCTTTGCAAAATAATTGTGGTGCTAAGGAGGGAGTTCTCCATGACATCTGATGTTCGACGTGACCGCAAAGAAAGAACAACCTAGAAAGTACGAGGAAAACCCGTTTACCTAGTTATTGAGTAACTTCTAGATAGAAGTTGCATATCAGATTCGACTCAAGCAATCCTTTCAATGTTGTCTTTTTCTTTAAGCTGATTGGATCAGCTATTCACTTTTAAACTGGTATTAGACGATGTACGATGACGACGTTTTTGAAGCTATCTAAGACTTCAACTTTTAGGCTTTAAAATTTCAAAGTAAGGAGAAAGCCAGTAAAGGAAAAAGAAATCAAGAAGGGCTTCAATAGTTATGTGTCTTTCATCCTTGTCAGAACGGCTTCATTTATCTTGTAACCTACTTCCTCATTTCCTCTCTTATACCTTAGATCGTTGACACTTTACACAACGTCAACGGATTTTTCACAATGAATCCTTGAAAACGCCACATTTAACATAAATAATAGTAATATCGGAAACGTATATTTGATCTCCATGGAGATTCTGCTACTGTGATTATGAAGAACAGAAAGGGTGATGTGTTACCTTAGTTGTGATGAAGAGATCCTCGCGCTTGATTTTACCGGCTTGGATCAGTTCCTGGATCGCCTCACCGATGGCACCCTCATTTTGGTAGCAGGTAGCCGTATCAATCAGTCGGTACCCAGTCTCAATCGCTGTTTTCACAGCTGCCTTCACTTCAGCCGGAGTGGACTGGAATTATTTTGGATTCGTGAACACGTTCACATGCACGTGCACAAAAACCACAATGGAGAACTCACTTGCCACGTTCCCAACCCAACTTGAGGCATTTTCACTCCGTTCGAAAGGGTGATCATTGGTCCTCCGACGGTCATTGTTGTCTATAAATTAGATGATTCAGAGGATAACAAGGCAACAGTGGGGAAATAATCCAACGACGCTACAAAACGACGAACTGTTCGTGCTTGGGATGGTTCAAAAATTTAGTAACATGGACAAGAGTAGCAGGAAGTCTGGACTAAATAGTTCAGTCAAGTCATCACACTGATAAGAGAACATTATAACGCCGTCGTTTTGCTGACAATCTCCGACAAAAGTGCAAAGATCACTCCTTCTATCATCCCCGCACTATCATCAATTTACTTTTTTCGCAAATGGATGGCTGCAAATTGCAAACCAGGCAATTTCTGGATAAAAAAGTCATGGATGAAGGCGCACTCTGCGGTGAAGGGTATCATGTTAATAATTAAACATGTCGCAGTAATGGATAAAGTGGTGTTGAACGCATTTGCGCACGAAACGGATAAAGAACATTCTTTTTCCTAAAAAGAATGTAATGCACTTTATGGGATCAGAGTGAATAAATTTTATCCTATGAAGGGATATACATAGGACCCGATTGTGTGCCGAACAAAATGAAAAACTTTGCGTTCCCACAGATCCATTAAACTAAGTAGGAAGGTGAAGATATATCCGTAAAAGCTCTTATGGGATAAATTCGAGCAAGCTTGCTATGGACGATTTTGAAAGAGCACTTTTCTCTCCATCAGTAGTTTCCTCATCAAATAAGAAAGAGGATAAATCCTAGAACTAATCCATTTTCATGTTGTTTTATTAGCTCTTCCATTTGGCTAATTCCAACAAGCACCCAAATTCGCCCTTCAGCTACGCCTCAAGGAGTGTGCGTCGTTATGAGGCAAAACGGGGCGGCGCATAATCCTGTGATTGGCCTATTCTTCAAATTGACCAATCACAGCAGGATGATCACCCCATTTTGCCTCATCATGATCCACATCCCGCCTCAAGTGGTCCCGAAGAGAAGCTACATATAGCTTCATATTCATATTCTGGCACAGACACTTGAATTCACAAAAAAGCATTCTCCAAGGTATTCATCGATGATGTCCACATTCAGTACTGACCGCACAACTAGGCCAGATGCATAGAGATTTGACAGGGTAAATGTGCGAACATAGCCAAATTTACCCATCGTTGACACAGGCATCACCACCTTTACCCTGGGTAATCTGAATGATGCATCCAAGCCCTCTACGAGACCTATTATTAGTAACGAACTCTTCCGGGAAGGCAGTGACCTACCAGCTCTTCTGAGGTGAACGACTCCTCCGGTGGCCACACGTATCATAGAGATTACCCAGGGTAAACGTGCTAACACCCTCAAAATTACCTACCGTCAACACGGTCGTCGACACGTTTACCCTGGGTAATCTCAAAAACGCATCCAAGCCATGCTAGAAATAAGTTTGTCTTATTCAACGATGATAGGTTATAGGAAAAAAATATAGATGTACATTTTGCTCAAGAAACTCGTTCACTCTGGGTGAGCCTTAACCTTGGAACTTCACAGGAGCAGTCGTGAATAGGAGCACAGATATCACAGTACCTTCCTCTTAATTATACCCTTTATGTAAGGTGAGATCCCCCATAGTAATTCTGGACACCCGAAGATAATCCAGAACAACTATGAACACTAAGAATAAAACAGTGCATGAGACAGTCAACATATTCGAGTGAGTTCTTGTGAGAATTCGTGGAAGTTCTCTAAAAAGGGCAGTGTAGTAGGTACCAACCTGAAGCCATAAAATTTCTAGGATTCTTCCGCTTTCTTGACATTTTCACCGCTTGTTTTTACTCGTTAAAAAGTTAAAGAACAGAAATCACCCTTTCTTTATACAAAACGTATAAAAAGACTTCACAAGTTAACTAAATGTTGTCATTACTAAACGCAAACGCAGTTCATACTATTATATGTATTTCCCGGATCTCTCATCTCTAAGCTAAGCACCTTAACAATGAACTTCAATTTTCCTGAGAACTGCAGCAGTCCGGCTCCAAAAAAACCGCACTTTCTTTCCTTACTCCTTATCCTCAATTCCCTTGTAACCTCAAGCACCCATACTTATAGGAGTGTAAATTCGTTTTTCAGGACTCCTTCCATACTTTCTTCAGCGCAGTACACCAAAAAATTTAAACAACTTATTGTTCAGCTACCCTACTAATTCAGAATTATTTATCAACTCTAGAATGAATTCATTTCCGCTGATTTGCGCTCACAAATTCCGGATGGACAAACTTCCTGGACATTGGTTCCCACCACCACGCATACATAATTATTTCCTTCAAAGTGCAGAATCCTAATTTTATACATGAATTCGATTCATATATCTCCTCATGAATTCCATTTCTTCAATGCTCAAATTAAGGAGTGCATGTTACATGAAGAAGAACACCAAAAATCCAAGTTCGGTTACATTATCAAGCACCGGTTTGCAATTCCAAGGATTACTCCTAAAACTTTAGCATGCACACGAGGACATCAACAGGACATACCGTGTGGTGCATTTGAAATAAGCTCGCAGACTAAACGAATCTGTCTGGAATCCCAGTCGCAATCTTACTAGTAACTTTACTAGTATTTGGTAGTAGTACAACAACTATAAATGCTCTGACAAGTCATTGAGATTCAGTTCCTCAGAGCGAGAGCAAATGAATTACCAGAAGTTCAACTTATCAGAATGCTCCATGCAGTAACCAAGGACGTTTTGGGAAGAACACCAGAGAAAAGTGGAGAGAAATGGACGTTCCCACAAAATTTGGTAATATTGACCGGATAAGCAGTTCAGGTGGGATGATTGATGAGGTTTACGACGGGATTCCAGGCAAGAACGGATCCGGTCTATTTTGAGAGAAGTGCTTTTTCTGGGAAGGTTTCCACTAACTGTTCCACTCTCCTACAGTGGCATCAAAACATCAAAACCAAGCTGTGATGATTCAGCTGGAAATATAAATAAATAAACTATCAAATGAACAAATATATGATGGAAAACTTCCAGAAAATATGTACATATAGCGCTGTTCAGGGTCTCCTTAAATTGTCCTGACAACTAATACTTCCATTGACTTAATAAAACAAATTAATTCCTCACCTATACGGACACCGACCATTCAACTATTCAATTCGAGTTAATCGAGTATAATGCCCGCTAAACCTTGCATATCTTATTTGTTCAACAGAAAACTGAGTTAAAGACTGCTAAAGAGCAGGGAGGAAAAAGAACTGTGAAAAGACAGCATGAACCTCATTACGCCGTCAATTTGTCGCGGTTAGCAAGTGCACGGATACTTTTTACAGTCAACTTAGCCAGTTAAAAAGGTTGGCTGGCTGATTTTTTGTTAGAACATTTCATGGAACATACAAGGAATACCAGATTGCCCTCAGGGCCAATTCCAGTAGCAGGGTAGCAGTAATAATTTCAAAATGAGCTTAAAAACCTGGATAATTTCTACCTTAGCTAGAAATCGGTCAGCTTGAAAAATTTGTAAACAGAGCGTTCCAAAGCCTAAAAACAACATGGGTTCAGGAATCTTGGATGTAATTTATTCATTTATTTATTTACTGCACTGACGTGGTGCGCTCACAAAGAATTTTTTCTTAAAAAAAACTTTTTCTTGCACAGTACAACTAAAGAGCTTCTAAGAGCTGTGCATGAGAAAGACAGTTTTGTTCGATAACTGCAAACCAGAGTTGTTCTTGCCCAATTTAAGTATTACAATTTTGAGGCGTGCCAGAAAGGAAAAGTAAGTCTAGCATCCTGACAGAAGATATATGATGTAATGATGTTATGTAATAATATGTAATAATAATGTAATAAACAATAATGATGCACAGGCTTCCTGTGTAGTGAGGTAAATAGCGCTAGAAATAACTCCACTTCCCGCGAGCGTACGAGCATGCACAGGAAATCTACCACTGAATTCTGCGTGATAACAAATAAGTTGATCAGTTTTACTATTAATCCAATATAGTTCTGTCTCTGAGCCTCATTTTGTTTTCATTTAATTATCTTTGTTACGTGAAGGCTCTGCTCTTATCTCTCTCTTTTATTCCGATGAGCTTTCGGCATATAATGCCTTCGTCAGACCTTAACAATTGAAGCACAATACAACATCATCACAAGTAAACAATAAAGTAGCGACACACCGTAAGGAAAGACGATGGTGAATGGTTACAAATCCAACAGTGCGGCTAACCTATACACATGAACCTTATTGAGTCTGCAGAGCACTAGCGACAAGAAGGCTGTGAATCCTACCTCTCTGAAGGTTGGCAGTTACAGAGTGAGTGAATAATCTACGAGGAAGAGGACTTATATGGTCAAGGGAATCAAGCGATCAGCCGTAACACTTCTCTTAACTTATTTTTACTATTCCAAAATATATAAAGATACCCATGAAAACCAAAGACCGCTAATGTAAACAAAGGCAAGAATGGAGTTGATGGCGAGAGTCAACGACAACCTTGACGAACGGAGAGTTTTCGTTTACTTACTGCGCTCAGACCTCATTTCGTGCCTGCCAACAAGGACACTGACTAGATGGGGCAAAGACCAACATGTCGCCTTTTGAAAAGCATATAAGGACAATTGGAGAATCCAGGTAATGGTGGGAAGATCCAGAGGAGATGGAAAATGAGTAATTACTCGTCCTCGATCCGATCGTTCACTCTGCGTTATGTTCGCTGCCGTATTCAAATTACTAGTAAAACTTACAGTTTTTCTCATTTATTTTCTTCAATTTTGCGACTGCTCAGACCATGGTGCCCCTATGGGAATAGAGAATTGATATGTAGGTGAATAACTGCTGCNGACGGCATCGTCGAAACGTAAGGTCGAAGTGAATAAACTGTTCCACCATACCAACCTGGAGTGGCAAACAAAACTTATCATTATTCTTTGTCGATCCATTTCTCCTTCCTCTCCCTTGCCCCAAATTACCCTGAATAGAGTTACCCCGAATTCTTTTCATTTATGGAAAGTGTTTGAACCCCATTACTTTCATGCAAAACCTATGAAAAATATCGAAACTATCGCGTAGCTGATGGTAGGAGCATTGAAAAAAGTGCAAAAGATGTAAGATAAACAAGAAGCAGCGCAACCTATGCAGACGACACGATTTGATTCTGTTCCCGATTTCCAATTGATGAGAATGCAAAATTTCCCAATTATAAAGAAGAAGAACTGACTTCTTCCAAAATTCCACGAAATTCCCCGTTAAACTCTAAACAAACTTCTCCATACCTTCGACTCTGTCTCAAGCTTGTCCACTTCACGGAGGAAATCACGTGCAGCCGTTACATCTCTCTCTACACTCGTCGCGATCTGAGTGCCAGACAGCTCCGCGGAAGCCGATCCGCTAGCAACAACGAACGCTTTTTCCCACGAATCACTGTTCTAAAAACGATGTTCTCAACAGAAAAAAAAACGACATAGTTGGTTAAATCGCACATATTCCTCTCGTTAGGATAGGACATGCATAATTAAATTTACCCAGGGTAAAAGTGTCGTCGTTGTGGCAACGCTGGGTAAATTTGAGGGGAATGAACGTGACTACCCTGGGTAATCTCAATGACGCATGCGGCCTCAGAGGTAAAAGGAAAGAGGTGTTAAGTCACACGAGTGCGATTAGCCAGTCAACCAAGGTAAATACAAACCGATAGCCTAGGTTTCCTCGCCGTGCGCGGGATAACATCAACAACAACTCTGTGGGTGACAGCCGCATTAGTAGAGTCAGTAATTCTTGCCTCAGTCTGAATGAGTGTCAGGATAGGATATTACAGAAATAATATCGTAAAAGACGCCATACAATAGAAGATTAGAAGGGAAACACACTGCACACCAAATCACACTGTTTTACCTCCGCAGAGAATCCAGACGGATCGATCGTAACTTCCTCGACTGTGACTGTCACCGCTTTAGCTGCTAATCCTTCTGGAACGATGTCAGATCAGTCACGTCTTCACAGAAACACGACTATTCGTTATTTAGGCAAGGGAATGGAGAGGAGTGAGTAAAAAAAAAATTCGAAATTTTCACTGAATTTAGCGAATTTTCACCAACGCAGACGAATAAAGGGATGTGGCAAATAGGAATCTGAGGGTTTCCAATACAAAACGAAAACTAAGCTCGTAAAATTCCTAGAGAAACAGTGCAGCCAACAAGTATAGAAACAAGCGCCAGCATAACATACCACATTACCACATACCTCTTCGCGTAATTTCCACCTCATGAGAAACTGCAACATCACCAACTGGCCCGATATGCATGCCCTGAAACTTGGATGGATGGGGTAAACTTGGTAAACTTCACTCACACTTAAAAAAAAAAAAAACAAATTCAAAGTCAAAGAGTCAAAAAATCACCTCCCCACTAACACTCTCGCTCGACGGTCCATCTCCAGCTGACTTCAGCTCTTCTTTTTCGTGCTCCGTAATGTGAACGTACTCCTCACAAACGGGTAGTGATTTGTTAAATTCGTGTTCTAGCTTATGTACAGTCTCGAGCACATGAGTTGCTGGCGGAACTGCTTGTTCTTCGTGTTCAACTACTGGTTCCTCTTCCTCGACAACCGACTGCTCCAACTCGTGAACTCTTTCCATAACATCCACTTTTTCCAAATTATCCATATCTCCTTCACTGATGTAGCTGACTCTCGACTCATCCAAATTCTCTTCCTGGAGGTGTTCAAACTTCTCAACTTTTTCTCTTACTGGTACTTCCACGTTCATCACTACTTCGGCAGGGGGCACTTCTACCTCTTCTTCTTCCTTTCTTTCGAATACCATCATCCTTTCCTTAATAGGGGTAACCGGGGTGACTTCTCCTATGTACATCTGACCCTCATCTTGTTTAGCAGGCTCTTCAAAATCCGCATCAGAAACGGAGGAAAACACTATTTTGTTCGTCATGTGGGGTTCCAGGAGGTACTCCTCACCAACGTCGGAGTCCAGCATACTGATCACCTCTTTGCTTTCTTCGTGCTCGTTATTTTCTTCCACGTTTTCCTCATCTATGCTCTGCTGACACTCTTCCTTGGTAACGCTCTCCTCACAAGGCTCAGTTATAAGAATCACAGGAATATCCCTATGCTTGTCTTCTGCAACTGATTCCTTCGCCTCCACCACATCCCTGGCTGATTTCTTCTCAAAGACCTCTTCAGGCTCGTCAAGTTCCGCTTCTTCAATGACTATGGTACTTTCCCTTTGAACTTGCTCCACAGGCAAATCGGAACGCAGTTTTTCTTCTTCGAATTGATGACGAGATTCCATGTGTTCGACATCACGATCATCCTCCGAATGATCAGCTTCGGCAATGACGTCCCTCTCCACCACATGCTTATTTACCTGAAATAAGGTCAACCTTTTGGAGCTAAAAACCAAATCAAAAGAACATACGAATCACTAAGCTTACATTTTCATCCACTTCATGATGAATAACGGAATCATCTACAGTACAAAGAGTGATCTCATGAGTGCGGCAAGGAGTGCTACCGAGAGCTGAGTTATCCGCGGTGAAATCGAGCGAAATGTCGCTTTCTGGTGTCTGAAACTAAAACATTCTCAGCCTACAATAAAACAACGATTAAAAAAGGCTGAACCTCAACGAAGTACCACTGGACACCCACCGCATCGTCTCCTGTGGTGTAGCCTACTTCTCCACTTGTCTCAAGGGTTTGATTCACAGACATAAACGATGCATGGTCAGATTCTGGTGTTTGTAGCACCTCGCGAGAAGATGTCTAAATGCATTCACTACTTTCTGAGATATATGACAAATGTTCAATCATTAACGTTATAATTAGATTTTCTACATTACCGAAAAGAATGCACTACACTAACGCGCTATTGTTTGAATTTGTCCCAAAAGTAGAGGAAGCGATGTGCAGGGAAATTCAAAAATAATATTTTAAGCACAAAGAAAGGAGACAGACAAGACATGATACAAGCCTATTGCATTTCACGCACTATCCATAGTCACGGTCAACCGTTATTGCACCACTGGTAATGGGAGTAGCGCCGCATTACTCGTTAACCCACGTTGACACGAAGAGTTATCGAGTTCCAACGTGGTTTTACGACGCACCCTCCCTACTTTGCCAGAGATGCAATGCTAATATTGAACACTAGAATTACTCCTCGATGACGTAGGTCTTCCGACCCCAATGAAGTTCCTCATGGATGCTTATGAAAGGTGGAAACTTCGTTGATTTGCCGCTTGGAATGTATTTTGTAGGCAGAGGTGTGCAGTCCACTTTAGCATTACAGTTATTCGTCCTTTTCTCACTCGCGTGTAAATAAGTGTCGATTGTCAAGTTGTATTACTTTGACTACTTCCTCTTCTTCCGCGAATTCTGAGCTCTGACTTGGTAGTGGTGTACGCTTCTCAGGCGCAACTTTGTCAGTTCCATCTACAAACACTCCGTTCTTCTTCAACTGTTCCACGATATGCTGTCGGCGAACATCGTCCTGGAAAGGAAAAACTTGTAGAAATTTAGTAAATTTGAAATCGAGCCGCTAAATTTCACAGCTAACTGAGAAATATCCGAGCGAAACCTCCTCAATCTCTTATCTCCTCGAAAAAACTGACAAAATTATTGGACCAACCTGCAGAACTTCGCCACGGATTTCGTCTGCAACTGCAGATGCCATGGGTGAAAGCTCTTGATCTGGAAGAAGCATGATAACCAGAGAGAGATATAGCATGAGATCATCGGATGTTAGTTTACCAAAGAAATGCACTACTCAGCAATCCCGGACTCTCAATATCTTTTACATGAATGGAGTTAGAAATAGTAACATGATAACATGTTGATAAACAGTGCATATAAAGGTACGGTTGACGGCTACAATACTTACGTCCAGCTCAAACCATTGCTAGAGATTTCACATGAAATTTATGTGAAAATAAAATCAATAAAACGCGTCTACCTTTCGGAGGAGAATGCGATGCAATGGGACTAGGAGTCTTGGGACTAAATGGTGAAGCTGGACGAACGATCTGCCCGCGGCTGTCCAGAATTTCCACTACAGTCGACAGATAGGTGGTCAGAAGGTCATGTCTGAAGAAGAAGGGTTTGAACCCTAATTCTAACTACATATTTCGCTAAGAGAGGAAAAAAC
Organism: Ancylostoma ceylanicum; assembly: GCA_000688135.1. Lineage (NCBI taxonomy): Eukaryota > Metazoa > Nematoda > Chromadorea > Rhabditida > Ancylostomatidae > Ancylostoma > Ancylostoma ceylanicum. Next base: position 1,708,654 of record JARK01001359.1, on the reverse strand, counting down.
ATCCAACTTTGTCATGTTCACGGTACCGCACATTCCGTTAAGTTCTTCGGTAAGCAAATGGCGGCCGGTCTCTTTTCTAAATATTGTTAAATTGCAATTCGAGCACTAACAAGTAGAAATTTCGGCATATAAAAAAGACCTGTACTGGTTTCTGATCGCATTCCAGTTGATAGTTCCATCTTGGGATGCAGCAGATAGCTTTCGCACAATTTGACAGAAGATCGAGAAGCCTTCCTGAATAGGAAAAGCCACCTTTACTTCAGCCAATTTAAAGAATTGAATCGTCAGGAAAGTGCTCACAGCTCTCGGGTTAAAACGCGTATTGTTTGCTTCTGGTGTTCCTCCACGTGAGCTAGACTGACTCTTTGACCTAGCAGTTCTTCTTTTCAGCGTCCCTGTTTTACGGGCATGGTCAACGTGAAGCGCATATCTGAAGGAAATTAGAGCTAACAGTAAGAAAGCTTTTACGTAGAGAACAAAAGAAAAACCTTGAACGAATCGACTGCCTCACAAAGGGATTACATGGAGAAGAACTATTCACTACTGTTGCTCTCTGTGATCCTTGCATCACACAGCATCGCCCGCTTGCTGAGCCGCGCCGCACCAGCTATGATAATGCGTAGGTGGTGCGGCGCGGTTCAACAGACGGGCGGTGCTGTGTGATGCAAGGATCACTGATAGTGACTGTAGAACAACTAAAGAGTAGTAGCAAGCCGGGATATACATATGTGAACCAAAAAAAGCTACCTGGGAAGACTATTTTCGTCGCCCATATCGTGAACGGCTTTCACGGCGCGAGAACAGTGTTGTCCAATGAAGTTTCTAAACCCGTTGAACATTAAAAAATATATTAGAAACTTTAGCACGTTCGTGTCTATCCAGCAACACTACCTCAAACTCCTAGCATAGATTTTTACTGTAAAAAATATATTGAAAAACATGACGTGTCCGTGTCTGTCCTAGAACATTATCTTAAACCCCTAGCACAAATTTTCACAGTAAACTAAATGACTGGAGGAAAATTTCGGCATGGACCAACATAACAGGTTGTGAAGATGGTGCACAGTGCCAAGTAGTTTTGACATCTCCCTGCATTTTTCTGCCTCCATTTGAAACGCTCCTTATGATTTGCACAATACCAACTGCGGCAGAAGCATCTGTTTCTGGGAGATTACAACACAGAGATACTGGACCTCAGCCCACATTTTTCGTAAAAATCATGACCGCCTCATAAACATTATTTCTAAAAAGACCTCATTCCCGTAAGGGAAAAACCATGGCCGTTGAATTTGTACGCGAAGAAATTAGGCAGCAACAAGTCACCATACCTGAATCTATCTACATTGAGGTTAGTTGCTTTGGCTCCGCCGCATCGTTCAAATAGCTCTTCAGCGGACAGCGGTTCTCCTTGCGCTTTACGAAGCTCGTCAATTACACATTTTCGTAAATGATCGTCACTCATTTTCTGAAAAGGGCAACAACTTAACATGAGCCAACAACTACTGTACATTAACAAATCGAGCGGAATTTATTAAAATAACAGAAGGGAAACGCGACTAGTAACAGGTGCGACACATATTTCTGAGAGAAAATCAGCGCATCAATACGCTGGAAAAATGAAACTTCCAGTATAAAGCATTATAACCCACGTGGAGTATCAACGATCGATACGTATTGATTCTTGGCGGAGTGCCGCTGCAACCCCAGCAGGGATCAATACGTATCAAAATTGATGTCGCCTAAAAGAACGCAGCGCTTGGTGTCATACTCCATATTAACCATACTTGCAGCGCATTGGCTAGGAAATATTTGATAGAGGGAAAATTTAGAAATGTGTATTTCAAAGCATTTTTGAAATGAACGCTCTGGTAAACATCTTCAACATTGCATTGTATTTCTGATAAATTGTTTCCTATGCCACCCAATTTCTTTTGGATTCGACAATGAAAATGCGGCCATAGTGAAACAACTAGGAAGCTCTCTTGGCGCAGTAAACATGCATTTCTGAAGAGTACCACCTCTTCTAAGGCAATTTTTTAACGGTAATGAAAAGAGTCGCAGCGAGAATGTGTCCACATAAAGAAGCAAAGCCCTAACTCTTTCCTTGCACAAGCTAGGAAATTGGCTAGGCTAGGAGATGCTCTTTTCGAAATTTACATTCTGATTTACAGAATGCATTCCTACAACATAACGCAACTTTTGAAAAGAAGCTGCTAAGAGAAGTAGAAATCAACAGGAATATATATCATTGGAGATTTGAGTGGAAGAAAGGTTTCGTTCAAGATTTAGACTTGGGTAAGAAAATCTGTGAGAAAATAGATTCAATTTAATGAGAGAACTAGTCTTTGACAGGCGAAGGAGCGATGTAAACTGAAATGAAACAGAAAAACCAAGGAAATGCGGATAAGAATGACAGCAAGAGTGCGTGAGCCCACATAGTTGAAAACAATGTGAGAAATCCAAATGTAAAGAAAAAAGAAATCCACTTGATTTTCGCTCCTGTCTTTTCTAGGAAGATTTTTCGAAAATTGGTATGGACAAGCAACATTAGTGTGCTAACAATAGAGTACGATAGAATTATTTCTGAAGCTCAGAGGTAAAAAAAAAAACTTCCAACAGTATAAAAAAGGTTTTTAACCAAAATGCTGTACTCAAAACACCCCCTCCCCCCAACAAGTTGTCTGATCGCATCTGAAACTTGCTCGACCCATAAACTTGTTGACTACTTGCTTTCACTTTTTCTTGTCGACGAGTGACGAGTCGGCCCAAAGCTTATCAACATCTTATAAAGCCAACAACAGACCACTTTGCAAGCTGTCGCCAAGCTTTGGGCCGACAATTTGTCGACAACAAAAGCGAGAGCAAGTTGTCAACAAGCTTTGCGTCAAACAAGTTTCAAATGCGATCAGACAACTTGCTCTGGGTTTCTGAGTAGGTCGGAATTATTTGTGACTCTGCAGAAGGAATAAAAGAGTCGTAAGTTCAGTAGCCGAGCATTTGCAAGGGAAAAAGGAGTTGAGGGTGGGATACCCATGTCTAGGCTTAAGGTTAGGCTTAGGGTTAACCGTGGTCTTAATGAACCCAGGTACTAATGCCGTCCAGTCCCTGCAAAGATTTGGATTGAAAAAAAGACAAAAAAGAAGTAAAGTGGATGGCAGCAGAAGAAGAACTTCCTTTGTGTCTCACACAAAGCAGATGACAACACCGGTGGCACCGCCAGCTCCGGATCGGTTTGATTCTCCCGGGGCGAGGAAATCAAACGACCTCGCGCGGGCGATCGCCCGCGTGACATGGAGGTCAAATCCGGGCTAAACAGAAGGCTGCAGCAGTTTGTCAATTAGTACTGTGAACGGAAATTACTTAGGATCAGGAAATAATGTCAATTTCCTTTTAACTGCGTTCAAAATAAGAGCCACGTGCTAGAATCGATGGTAAAAGATCATACGAGAAGAATTTCATACGATCTCAACCAAGAGATTGATGTTGAAGCAAATATTTCAAGCGGAATTAGAAAGTCCTCCCTGTGTCTGTCTAATTTCTTTCTATCCTGGGCTACCAAATAATAATTTGCTTCGTCAAGGACGAAAATTCGAGAGGAACAAGGGAAGGGAAGGAAACTTTGAATGCATGCAGAACAGGACGTACGACAACACAGAATTTGGGTGCCTGCCGTTTAACGAAGACTAGCGTCAGGTGAAAAAGTGAGACATACGCAAAAAAAGTTGGACCAGAAGGACTTTCAAAACAAAGTTATTCAAAAAGTCAATTTCGAAGTTTATTTAAGTTCAACATAGAATGTTTTAATGATACGGATCCTCTCGGTGCACCACACCAAATGGGAATGATGGCGGTGACATTAGTGGGATCTGCGGACGCGCAGACAATCAGAGCGCCAAGGCGGAGATGACGCGGCGCGGCAAGTGAGCCCAAACTATTGAATTCTCCTAAGACAGAAAGCTGAGGAATACTACATGAAGGGATCAAATCGCATCTAGTACAAGAAGAGTGATGGATCTGGAATCGGCTTGTGCTTCATGTCCAAATTTGGCCTCTATGAGTTATTCTTCCAGAAAATGTTGGTAAAAACAAACCTAAACTATATGTGTAATAACTATCTGTGGTTTCCAGGCATTTTGGGTAACATTGTGATCAAATGTTGGCTCGTACTAACTGTTTAAAGTCCCATAAGCTACAGCAATTCTTTTAATATCTAGATTGTTTTCGACGAATATAATGGCGGAGTTTTTCCAGGATCTAGTTGCAAAATAAATCTGGAAGGTTAAATTTGACCGGACTGGATGGACGGAATTCACCTTGTGGGCTGGGCCAAAGGAAGCGAATGAAGATCAAGTAGTGGGGAGTTTTTGAATCCGCCATTTTAAAGAGTAAATATTTTATTAAGAAATAAGTTGAGACGGGATTAATCAGGTAGACATAGGAAGCTAATTCGCAAGAGAAAACATAGCTGGTCTGAGCAGAAAGATTATAAAAACGGAAACAGGAAGTCTCGAAGTAAGAATGAAAGCAGCAACGGAAATGACTGGCTAGTGGAACTGGACAAGACTACGACAGTCGGCTGGAAATCATTACGATCGCGGTCGCCAGGGGTGCGTGCCATGAACAGATGAAAACGTGCGATAAAAACAACAAATCGCCCGAAACTCAACACACATTCCTCGCGTGCTGACGGTGCGAACTGAACGGATCGAGGCGCTGGTCGGCGCCGAAAAAAACCGCAGCGGACACAGCGCAGCTGCGATTAGGCTTTTATGAACCGTTCATTGTCTTCACATTGCCTCGTAACGTCTTCAACGAATGGCATATGCGAACAGGGCATGTAGACTAGTTTATGCCAAAGAAAGGTGAGTGTCGATGGGGTTGACGGAACTGCGGACTTGAGTCGGCAACGCAACCGCGCCGCGTGGTGGAAGCGGTATCTAGCGCCGCCGTAGTGGCTTATCGCAGCAATGTTTAGTGTTTTTTTTTTACTTCCCGATAGTTTACATCAATATTGCAGCATAGGATGGCGAGTCCCGTCGTGCTGCTGTCCACGATTAGATCTGCAAATTTTGCCATTTCCGTTGAGATCACTATGCCCACCTCATTTCTTTACACAGTCGCATGAGATAGATTTATTCTAAAAAAAATTTGCACATACATGCAGGAAACTTCCAATATTATGGCCCCTTCTACCTAGTAGAATACTTCGCTGCGCGGTAGAGAGCGAGAGGAGATGCATGGTTCATAGGTTGCGGCAGACAGCCAGAGTGCCGCGCCGCGGTGCTGCTCCGTGGAGGTCCCGACAGTTGATTTTCACTATACCTACTCTACTTAACCATGCAGTTATGGTTATTTTTAAAGACAACTATAGTAATTTATGTAGGATATCTGGATTTCTCGGCACTCTCTCCAATCCATGCGCAATTTCGCACATTCTTTTTCATCCTGATGTCTCTCCAGCTATCTTTCCTAGTGAAACAGAGTATATAAACACAGTGGTAATGCACATATTCACTTTTTCCACTCTGAATCATTCCATCACTTTTATTTCTTCACTCTCATAGGTTCCTCTTTTCATTTCAATGGGATGTCACTTGATCGTGTGATTTATCTCTTCAATTTTCAAACTTTTTTTTCTGAACTTTCGTGGAAAAAAATGCTATACTCTGACTGTTTCCTTAGAATCTGATTGTTTAGTTCAGAGTTGTCCCGAAAATGCTTTTTCTTTTCTTTCTTATTTCTCTGGAAGAAAAATCCAAACACAAATGAAAAAGCTACATATTCTGGGACTAATGGGTAAGCCTACATTTGATTTTTTTTTTTTGAAATTTCACTTTTTTACTTCAAAGATGAGAACGTGCCCGCTGCACCTCATGAAGGCCTTCCTTCCCAGTTCTGAAACATTCATCAAATTCCATGCAGCAGAAATGTCATAACGGTCTGCTTTCCAAAATAAGTAGGAGCATTTCACAATTTCCTGGAAGTAGCGAACAGTCGAATTTCAAGAAATGGGAAGGTCACGACACGAAAATTCAGGTAAATTTCAATATGGAGAAATCCGATGTCTCTGGAGGCACACTGGCTTAAAAATGTGCCTACAACACTCGTAGCAGTAACATTTCAAGAGGGATTTCGTAGCGTGCAAACAGTGTCGAGAGCACTTCAAGCCGCTAGGCTGCTATACGTCGTCTAAACGAACATGGCACATCATGGTCGCTGTCAAGGGCGTTCGTTTGAAACACTTGACGGGGTCACAGAGTCAGAATACAGAGTAGGGCTGAAAAAGTTTCCAGAAAAAAATAAGAAAAGCATGATTTTTTTGGTTCTATGCATGATTTTTTTAGCCTGATACGACCTTGTCCTATTATAATACCACTAAGATTACTATGTTTGAAATATCAATGACTAAACTATTACTCATAGGAATACTTTATAACTACCACTGTACTACTATGTAATATTATTACTGCATTGTATTAATACTAGTAATACTACTACACGACCACTACTAGATGGGTTTATTTATTCATTTATTGTTGCAGTTGAAGTGCGATACAAGCCTAATGAATTGAAAAGAGTGAGCTGAGGAAAGAAAACTCAACGATGGCATAATTTACGAAACAAACTCAGGAAAAAGTATAAAAAAAGAACTGAACGAAAGAAGAGACGAAAACATAATGAACTTTAGAAAAATGAAGTAAAAAATGGAGTTTTCCAGCATAGGTTCAGGGCGTTGTACCTTGAATGGGCGGCGCTGATGGGCTCTGTGATTGGCCAGTTGGATGGATTGACCATTCGCAGAGCTCAGCCGCACCGCCCTTTCCAGGTACAACGCTCCACACCCTCACTAGGCTACCACCTACACCTGTTCCTCCTCGTACTACTACTACTACTACTACTACTACTACTACTACTACTACTACTACTACTACTACTACTACTACTACTACTACAGTCCGAAACACATGAATTTTCCACTAATGATGTTTGCGGAGAGAGGTATCGGGTGACATTAGAACCTGTGAAACAACAAATTAGCCGAAACTAGTCAGTAATCCGATAACTGCAGCCGGATAATGAGAATCATTGATTGTTCACTGTACATTCATTGGCGAAATTTCATCAGATGCCACTGAAAAAACTTTTTGTTCACATGGATGAACCAGCACACAGTTAGAAAACAGAATCCAAAGTGATTTAATGGAAGAAAAGTGTGGCAGTGGTCAGCTTCAAAGCCAGTAAACTGGTATTTGCATAACTATCCCAGATGAGCGAATACTCGAATAATCAAGTTTTTATACCGTCCGAGTTACTTGAACTATAGTTATCCGAGTAACTGCACTATTGCGAAATTCATATCTTGAAAATCTCAGGAATTATGTAGAAGGTTTTGCTAGATAATATAAAGCTTAATATCCAGTTCATCTAATATCTAATGAAGTTTTTCATGTTTACCCATAACTGATTTTTATAGCGGCTTTTTTTTCGCAACGAGGTTAAACACGACTTTTCAGCTCTCCATTTTAAGGGCTAGTTCTCAATCCTACTGAGGCGGAAGACACTCTCAGCATATGGAGTATATTCGGCCAGGGAATCAAAGAAAATCAAAAAGAACCGCATGTGAAATGTCTGCTCAGAAAGAGCTCAAGAAGAGCGACGCTTCAACTCCAATAAGACAATGACTGCGATACTCCTCCGAGGCAGAACCGCGTTTTGGGAGGGAAATCGGAAATTGCCTGGAAATTGCGATGCGGTCGGTATCTACCAGCGGAAGCTGGTCTCATTGGATGCCAAGTAAATAGCTGATCGTTTGACTCCTGTGACAAGTGAGAATGGTGAAAAAGCAGGCGAATTAGATTCATGGTTTTACTTCTCCTTCTCTTCTGGAAAATTCACTCGAAAAGTCCAGAATTAATTAAATCTCTTTTTATTGAGGGTTGAAATGCTCCTCTTTCTAAATAATGTTTTCACCACGCGCTCTGATAATCAGGAATTTCACTTCAAGGATTGTGAGTATTATGAGTAGCGAAACTGTGCAGAAATAGAGGAAAGTATAGAGATTTCTATGAGCATTGCATCTGCTTATTTATTTACTTGTTAAAACACCAAAATGGTGCGCCATATTTGCTGCTAACATTACCAGCAAACAGATAAAACATAACGGGTCTTGAAAAAATCAGTGTAGAAAAGGGACACCATGGCTTTACTATCTACGAACTGCTGTTCACCCAAAGAAGTAATGTTTGATCTAGTAACATTGCACGAATCACCACAAGTAGGATAAAGAATTATCAATATCTGTTACAGCTTGTAGAAGATAACAGGATTTATCACAAGCGGAAAAAGGACTGCTAAGAAGAGAAAAAACCAACAAAGATGATGAAAACAGCAGCACAATGCCGAACAGAATGCAAGTATTTCCGAGATGGACTCATTCCTTCTCTTTTTTTTAACAGCATATCTTCTGCGCAAGATAGAATAATGATGGTTGAAGGTTATTCAACGATGTGTACAGTTTTGATGTTGCTTCTTTTCGAATGTAATAGAATAGAATGGAAAAGGTTCCACGATTCCTGACTCCACTACTTAGGCTGCATATAGTTTTTCCACGCTTAACCTCCTGATTATAGAAAGGATTCATGGATGCGTGCAATGCGTTTTGAGGGTAGAGGATGATGTGTAGGTGTTGCATGGTTGCTGAACTCACCCATCCCTCCTCGCCCCTTCATTGTCAACTCATCCTCGCGCAATTTCACTATAACTTCACAACTTTTCACAGTGGACTCCCAACCGCCGTAGACAAGCGGTGGGATCGCGGCGCGGCGTTCTTGAGCAGAGACACCAGGGACAGCATGCTGAGCCCCTGTGTCTCTGCCCAAGAATGCTGCGCCGCGGTCTCACGCTTCATTTACGGCCGTTTGGTGTTCACTGTATATAACCACGAATCAGCTCATATTGAAGGACAGGAGAAGGTGTTTGAATGCTCTAATTCTATAACAACGGCACCGCGCGGTTTCCCTAATGAGGTATCATGCCATTCTTTGGCAGCTTCCACATACATAGTACTTTTCCAAAGGATATACAGAACAAGATAGCAAATATGCATAGCCTTTGAGTCAATTTTGGAAATTTTTCACAAAATTCACCGCTAACAGGTTTCAACATTGTTCGATGCTTCTATGAAACACATAAATTTTAGGTTGTTTTTTTTGTTTAAGTTGTTTTTTTTTGTTGTTGTTACTAATTGATTGTCCTTGTTTTATCCTCAGAAATACGCCTTTGACTGGCTAGCGCACCTTGTGTGTATCAATTAATAAATAAATAAATTTCAATATTATCGGCCCATCTAAGATAAGGGCAGTTGATACTAGTCAGACGCAAACATCCATTTGCGAGAGATTTCCTATAAAGACCGGTTCACAGGCATGAAATCTTCAATGAAAAGAACTCGCGGCCGTCGCGACGCGTGCGTCTGAGCTGCGTTTGGTCATATTCTTGATCACATAGACGCACGCGCGACAGTCGCACGCATCTACTTAGTATAAATTGCTCTGTAAGGATTTATAATAGAAGCCATATAGTTTTTCATAAGGGCAATCCCCAATAATATTGTGGATATTAATTTGACCCGTGAGACGTCGTTAAATATGGCTTAGGGAAAGAGAGTGGTGCAAAAGAGGAGCATTCATGCGTGTGACGTGAAAATAACGGGAGAGAAGTACAAAATTGTTGAGCAAACCGCTGAACTCTTTAGAAATATAGTTCGGTTAGCAATCGTAGCACTGCGATGAAGAGATAGGATGAAAAAAGGGTAAATTTTTACCCTAGAAACCTTACCACGGCATTGGCGGAGTTTGGCTCTATTGCAGGATTAGGAAAGGGACAATATATGGGTCTGAAAGTGCGTGCAAGTGAACGTGGATCAATAGGCCGAGCGGCGGAAATCAGACACGCTGAATATTTCCAACGGACTGACAACGTGGCCATATGCTGCTATCGTCCTGCATAGTAGCAGCTGAAGTGTCCTGTAATGACTGTGTTGACGAATGGGTAATAAAAGCAAAGAAAAAGTAGTATGTAGTTCCAGAAATTACGGGATAGTTACGGCAGGTCAAACATCAACAACCAGCATCAACGTACACTTTGCACGCAGCACTTTTTGTGCGTGCCTGCTCTGTTGCACGTGCGCGATTTATATCAACAGAGCGATCACCCGGAAAGACTGCACACATCCACGATGCGAAAAGTGATAGTTGCACTCTTGTTGTCTGCTGCAAAAATTGCACTTTAGATTGCAGGGCTATACAGTCAGCGTCCCTGTGGATCAAAGTGAAACAGCCACTATAAATGTTACTTGTAAGTAAGCATCTGTAACAACTACTATTTTATGTATATTGTGTTGAGCCAGAACAGGTTGTTAATATAAATAAATAAATAAATCTATCCACTAACAACCTGGTCAGGCTCAATACAAGATTTATATTACGGAATGCTAAGGTTCATGGAAAAAGCACACGGAGACTAATGGAAAACTAGCGTTTTGATTTTTTTTTGAGTTCAATTATGAGAGCTAGTCTGGCCATCCTTGCTACCGTTGATTGTTTATATAGCACTTTATTTTACAAAGTACAAAACTACTTTACATCCTCAGAGTACAAAACCTTGTGGTGAAGGCATCACCACTATTCGCCATACTAACAACAACAACGTAAATATAGTCGACTTATAAGTAGGAGAGTAAGCTGCGGTTGATATAATTTGAACCTCACCAATTGAACTCAACAGCTTTTACAGCTCAGCAGTTTAAGAAGTTGTTAAACAAGTGCATACTTGGGGTTTTTTTTTACGATTCTCTTCTCGTTGAGAAATGGCGCAATCGATTTTTTTTACTAAAAAAATAACCTTTCATCCTCATGTATTAAAGCTGCCGTCAAAAATCGTAACCGCACTTGGCATCAAATTCCTTACCACTTCGGGAAAACCTACCTTACCAGCCAAGTCGAAAAATGTTCAAGTAGCCCATATTGGGCGTAAAAGCCTCACAGATAAGGAAGGGAAAGTCGAAAATCGAATTCTGATGAACAAAAACTTTTGGCAGCCGTAAAAGAGATGGGGATTTCATTGTCAAATTTCTTCAGGAATAAAGTTTGCTCATTTTCCTCAGCAAATCGGTGAAAATTCGGGCACATTCGATTTTGTTTTGTCCAAGAGTTCCTTAGCGGCCCATTCAGCCAATTCCCGTACTTTCCCAAGCTTTTTCATCAGGCGACGGTCGGATGGTCCATGATGGTCGCTTCAGACAGTATTCTTAGTGTAAAACTTTGTTCCTCTTTCAAGGATGCCAAATGTCCTGGTGGCGGAAAAGTGATCCCCTTCCCTATCCACCTGTGAGACTCGTACCGTCCGATTTAAACTTTTCGAATTATCTCCCAGTGGCTTTTGCTAAGCTTTGCTTTTGCTTGTTCCTGCTTGCTTTGCTTCTGCTTGTTCCTTCGGAAAAAGTTCGTTGAGATCGCGAAATGAAAATGATGCATTCCAACAGCTCTGGAAATCGTAGAATATAAAACTGGGAATCTAATACGATTTCCGATAGCATAGAAGATTATTCTTATCAAAGAACAACTTTAAAAGTGTCAATTTTACGCCGAGAAAGAGGTCACGGCAAAACGCCGCATTAATTGTGCAAAAACCTTATACAAAATTCGGTCTGCTCATGAAGATGAATGACATTTCCAATTTTTTTTTTTTGGAAAAGAAAGCTATTGCAAATCTTGATAAATACTGTTCGTAGCGAAGTAAACAACTGGGTACCATCACAAGTGAATAGCTACTCCAAATTGATCCGAATCCAAGAAAATAATGAAAATTTTAATACGTGCTGGAAGTTCCTTTTGTTGTATGATGGTGGGGATATGAAGCTTAAAGATAAAAATTCTCATCCACAGCTCTTCCATTCTCTTATCATCCGTCATTGTTACATTTTTGAACACTCATCACTGACAAATTAATAGTTTTAGAACGGCTTCCTTTTTCCGAACAATTTCTGACAGCACTGACTATCTGGCAAAATGCCTCGCTTTCGAAGGCAGCCAGCCCCTGGAAATTTTCCAGCAATGGTTACTGGATTGGCAACAATGGGACGTAGTATCTGGTAGAAGGAGGGGAAAATTGTGCGTCAGACCGCAAAATCTGTTATCTGAGGGGAATTGTAGGATAAAGTAATCTAAAGCGAATATCGGAAAAGTGAAAAGGAAAAGAGAGTATAGAAAATGTGTATATGTGTTTAAAATTATATTAACTTTAACTATTATATTAACTATTAACTAACCTAACCTGTTAGAACATTTTTCATCGTTCATCCTCACATCCCCACCCCTATTTAATGACAGACGCTAACGAACCTACTAATTGCTGAAAAGTTATGTGATGAGTAAATATGATTCTTTTATTCATCTCCTCTAAAACCAGTGTCGCTTCTCCTTTTCAAAACACCACTGCCATCCTTTACAGCCTAACCATAATGAAAGTATTGTTTTGCAGTATTCGCCGCATGTCTCATTTTCATCAACACTTCCAGCCAGCTAACAAACCGAACATCACAGCGTTTCCTGCATCCGTTGCATTTCATTTCTGTTATATTACTATGGCGCTCAGAAATCAAAGCAACCTTGATGAATCCAAAAACAGACAAAGACAAATACGAAAGAGGGAGCCTTAGCCGACGTTCAGAATGTCAGGGTAAAATAAACTCTGAGGGATGGACATTTAATGTTGCAAACTTGAAATTGAGCTGACAAGCACAAATTGATGGATAATTGATGGTCACTGCGGTATTCTCTACGCTTAAATCCACGAAATTTGAGAGACTTTGTTTTTTTTTTTCTTCGTCCTTAATTTGAGGAAGCTATGAGGATATGATAGTGTATTTTTACTCGCTGACACCATGTTTTAGAAGGAGGATATGTGAATAAAATTGATATAATACTTCACCTATGCTGCCAATTATTAGTAGTATAACTAACTTAATCAGAATTTGTGAAGAAAACATAGTGAAAGGGGATTTTTACCATGCTTGTGGAACAAACTTTCATTCGTTTTCTTATGAAAATGTGGTAGAAGCATTAAAACACCCCTCTTGGATTACTTCAAGCCTAAATATTTTGTCCACAAAACCCTTTGATCCATAGGAACATATCTTGCACACGGAATAATTAATTACATCAATATATTCAGATCCGGTTCAAAAAAATGAATTTTCGGTGAAGCGAAGACCTTAAAGCCCCTCTTGTCCGTCCAGCAGAGCTCTATTTCACTCTTTCAAGATTACTCGGATATCCGAATTACTCGCAGTCGAATATTCGAATTTGAGTGCATATAGCTGTTGCATCAACTGGTCTTAGGCAGAGATAAAGCACTACGTAGCTTCTGCCTTGTCTTCCTCTCTTTTTTACCTAATCATGCTCTCGATGGTACTTGATAAAGTATCCATCCATCAATGTTAATGGGTGGCTTTTCTAATCCAGGCCATGATACCGTATTTCTGGAACTTCTATTTTTCGCATGTCATGGATAGTGAAAGAGATTGGGCACATATTTGCCCACCCTTGATTCCACCAGATTGTTAAAGCTGTCACTTTTCTCTGCTGGTCAAATGTGGAGACAAAACTACTTGATTGCATTTAAAAAATATTTCATTGGATCTTCAGAATACTAACAGCATTACAGTTCTTACTTGAACATGTTGTTAATATGATATTGTAGAGGCCTCATCAGCCGGAGAGGATTTTTTTAATTAAAAACTTGTTAGAAACTTTTTTCCCACTTTCACTGGAGCTGTTGGGAATCCCATATTATATTTGGAAAGAAAAACCACAGAATAAGACTTCCATAGCAAATCATATTCTCATGATATGACTCATCTCCTCTTCCAAGTGAGCCGGGTGAACTTGAATTTGAAACACAGTATTTTTCGTTGAAAGCAGTTTATGTCAGTGGAATACAGCAGAAAGAAATACTTCACTGATCTTCACTATACCTCTAAGTTCTGTCCAAATAGGTAAATAAATGGGTGAGTAAAAGTAAAGAAATATTTGCCTTCAACAGTGCCCTTGATCTCATCCTATTGGCCTGTATGTACCAGTGACGTATGCGAGAGGGGGGGGGGTGGTGACAAAAAAAAATTGGGTCTCCACCGTTCTGTGGACCTAGATAGAAAATAAAAATAATAAAATAATAATTGTAATGTTAAATAATTAGTAAAAATTATTTGGAAACTAATAATAAAAATAAACAATCAAAAATGTACTAATACAAGGTTTCTATATATTTTGTAAAGTAATTTTCAAAATCCAGCGAGCCATTCTTGGGGGGACACCCCTCACCGTTCTTTTAAGCATTATAAGATAATTGCTTTTCTCCAAAGTTCAAATAACGCAGTAAAAAGCACTACATCTAGGTAATAATAATGTGTATTTATTTCATAGTACATCGAATGAACTCGAATTTAAGTGAACAACGAGGACATTCACAAAGACAAGTAGAACCATGGGTAAATAAACCCAACTGTACAGCAGACATTGGCATGAGTTCAGAGGCGTTTCAACGGACACAATAAACCGACCTCTCGATGAGTTAGCACACATACCACCGGAGCAACAATCATTGCTGCAAAACTGAAGGAAGAAAGATATGACAGTCTGTATCGAAATTTAGTACAAAAGAAAGCATTTCAAACTGAAACACACATAGTATCGCCAGAACCTCGGCAGACATAAGAATTCAACTATACCCGTGAAACGCAAAAAAATGAGGTTTGCCTAGAAGAAGAAAAATGAATACACACTATGGTACAACCACAGGGACCGAAGTAACTGCAAAGAGCGCTTGACAACAGAGGCAAATAGAAATGCATTCGTTCGGCACCAAAAGGAACGCAATTTACGCTTACATTATCCATACGAAGCATGGACACGCTTGAGCGGGCGACATGGAAGAAGCACACTCCGAACTTGAAAGCATTCTCAGGACTCGACGAGCCAGAATCTCTTTCCTACCAGCGAGCATGATAAGCGAAAGGATAAAATTCTATAAAGACAAGAGCATGACTAAATGACACCGTCAGTGAAAGGAAGATGACTGAGGCTGCCCACGTAGGCAGTGCATATCATGTAGCGGGCCGTTCTGAGCGAGAAAGTCTGCCTTCCAAAGGTTCAACATCGACACGGTACACCCTTGTATCGAGCGGCAGACGGTAACTGAGGAACACATGATGGAATCACCTCAGAAATTTAATGAAAAAGACGGAAAAGCTTGCACTTACCGATTGTCCGCTTTGCGAATGATGCAGAGATCGAGATGGGATACCTTGCCCAGGATCCAATTTCGACGAGGGACATTCGGAAGTGTCGTGGCAAGGCCCAATCGGCGAACTGAAGACTCCTTGACGAAGTGACTGTACGTCGATGAGCTGGAAATCAAGATTAGAATCATATTAGAAACAGCAAAAAACTATCGCCAATATATCCCGAAAATGCTTCCAGAACAGAAAAGGATGTTGAGAATATTATAATTTATGTCAAAGAAAATCGTAATTATTTAAAATAATATAGAAGCTAGGATCGCAGCATAATTTATCTCCAAATATTAGGTGGTGAACTGGCAATGCGCGCTGACTTTTTTCGTGTTAACTAAGATGTTGCTGAACCCCTAAGCATTTAAAACCGCCTGGAATAGGGAATGATGGCAATTCTTTTATGTATAAATTACCAGCCAGTTGCCGCCGCTACGCGGCGTCAGTTTCCCCTGATCTATGAGCAAAACTGGTGGAAAATCAATAAAATCGATACAATCGATAATTCTGTGTAACATGGTTGTCTCATAATTGTGTTCATCGTATTAGAAAACTCCAGTGGAAATGTCTTTCTTGATATAAGTAGGTTATCGAATTTTTCGAAATTTTTCTGTTGAAGGATAATTGTAGACCCGCGCTAGATACGGCGCGCCAACTCCACATAGTGGTGCGCACGTACGCACGCTCAGAATCACAAATTCTCTGCAATATGTACAGTGCATGATTAGATAGTCCTCCTTTCTGAATTTTTGAACAAACTTATGAGGCCATCGACTCAAATTTCGGAGTTTTTTTTTTCAAACAAATTTATAGGACCATCGATGAAAATTTTGGAATTTTCGTTTCTGTGTTTTATGTCGTCAAACAAGGTGAAACTGCAACGGAGCACTGCTGTAGGTCATGTAGAGATTTGAGGAAATTTTCTCTGTCCTCTGGCTAGATTCTTGAAACAACCGATTACTTGAAAATTACTACGAACTTAGGTAACTGAACCGTATTTGTGACAGTCAATCAACTCATCACTCCTTTCTCACATCCGGAATCGGAAGCCGTCTTTTGGCCGCCCTGTAGCCGGGACTGTGCACTCGGGCAACCATTTATTCCCCTCTGTGAAGTTTTCCTTGGGGCAACAAAAGTCCAGAAACCGCGACTGAGCCATAATTTGGGTGAGTCGCTATTTCAACCCACTGCACCGCGACATCATCCAAGAGAGGATGCGTGGAAAATGTCAGAGGATCATTGATAGTAATTCTGGGTAAGTTTCAGAATGAGGTGTTGCAGCGTCGTTCTCAAAAAAAAATTTCGGCCCATGCAAATATGTGTATTCTTTATTTATCACCTTAATATAAACAGACTAATAAACTATACAAGCTGCTATTGAATTACAGATTGTACCGAAGTCGCTCACCTGAACAGCATGTAGGCGTTGTGCCTATCGTTCCATATAACTAAAACTGTGGATCCCTCGACGATGTCTTCAATAGCAACCATGCGGTCCATGGATCGTAGGCCTGAAAATTGAAGTATTCCGTTCGGATTGGAGCCAAAAAGCGAGCGAGAGTGTGGGGGAACATTTCCAAAAGAGAAGAGCTGAACCGAGAGATTTCGTCCTCAAATAGCAAAACAGAACGGACAACTGCTATCTGCGTCATACAAAGCTTGTTCAGCGACGACCTCGAGCTATGAGAATCTCCTCCTATGGGAAGATCACAAGTAAATTGTGAATTTAAACCAAATTAACAGGTGCGGAGTGTTGTACTAACTATAAGCTTTTTCGCATAATACCGTACCGCCGAGCTCTGCGACTGGTGGATTTGTACGATCGGCCAATCATACAGCTCGGCTATGCACTTTTCAAAGGTACAGTGCCCCACATATAGTCTGTTAGCTCAAGGAATACCCATGGTGAGACTTTATCTGCAACTACGATCGGAGTCGTATCGGCCGGGAGATCGGCTGGTTCGAGTAGAAACAGTAGTGAAACATCTTAATGGTAGGAATCATACCACCGGTGTGAAAAGTAGGTCGAACTACTCAATCGCTTGGCCGATACCACTACGGTCGTAATTGCAGACAAAGTCCTCTCATGGGCACTCCCTAAGCTAACAGACCATACACACGAAATAGAAACGTACTAATTCTCGTCTGCACGTTCATATCCTTCCGTTCACTATCAGAAGCTGGCGCATCACCAGGAATGAACCTAGAAGCAATGAATGATGGGAAAAAGGTTTTGTTGAACGCGCTCAAATTCAAATACATACACTGACTCCTCGACCGCGACAGGGAGATGTTCCACAGCGAAGACGCTTTCCCTCATGTCACCGTATTGACTAAAGCATAAAGATTTGCTACAACGAAAAGTAAGTTCTGAATCCATGGACCCACCTTGCCAACGCTTCATCGAGTGGAGCAACAGAAGGAGCCACGACGGGATAAGAGATGTCCGTCTGGGTCGCAATCGATGATCCATAAATAGCCTCTGTAATGGAAGAGACCATTGCATGATTGTCATCTCTTTCTAGCCTGAATCCTTACTATATTCTCCCTGCTCCGCTGCTACGGCACTCTTTATCTCATCCTCAACAGTTTTACACACAGACTCTCCATCTGGCAAGGTTTTGATGATATACTCCCTGAGGCGATCGCGCTCAGCGGCAAGCCATTTCATGGAGCAGTTCTGAAAATTCTGTTTGAAAGCATTGTTGAATATCTGCAACAGCAGTCTCCTCAGAAAATGAGCAGCACATCAATGATCGGGAAGTAGAAAAAAGTCGAGCTCACTCTTTCAATTTCCGCTATCCTCATTTCATACTCCAACTCCTTCCTTAACCTCGCACATTCCTCTTCTTTCTTTTGGTTTATGCCATTCGTTAACAAATCCAGTTTGCTCTACAAATAAAGCGATAACGAAATACAACATCTGTACGAATAACTAGGGAATATGCAAACTTTGGACTCCTTCTCGAGTTCACTGCGGATTTCTGCCGTGACGCTTTTTCTGAACGCTTCACCCTCTGGATCCGAACGCAGTTGAGTGATTTCCAGGTTCTTTTTCTCAAGCTCCTTCTGCAGTTGTCGGATTTGAGCATCTTTGCCCTGGAAGATTACTAATTCTCATGATGAAAATGTAATTTTCACAACTTCTATTACTAATCTCCTTTTCTCCGTCCAAGGGAAATGTAGGTTGGGGGTAGGTTGGAAAAGAGATTTAATAACTCAAAAGAATGAATCGTGCGGCTATCCAAGTCAAAATTGAGGTCATACAGTGTTAGTGAAAACTAGAACGGAGGAGAAACTGGTGCTAAACGGCGGAAAGGTCTTTTGAATAAGGCAATCCTAGGAATATGGGAATGTCCTGCCCAATATAATATGTACATGCCCTGTGAAATACGAAATCGCCATACTCCACGTGAAACTTACATACCCTCAGTGATAAGGAGAGGAAAATAATTTTGCCAGAGCAACCTACCTCGATGATCTCTTCATATTCAGTACTAAGACGGTTCTTCTCCAGCTCCATCGCAATGATACCTTCTTTATACGTTTCACTTCTCACGGTTTTCACCTTTTCCTCGAGATGGGCGATTTCACCAACAAGCCTGATTGCAACGACAATTCTTACCAGAAAAACACCAAGGTGGCGATAAGAAGCATCTTAACATACCTTTCTCTTTCCTTCTGTTGTGACGCCAGCTCTTCGGTCATGCCTTCTTTCACTTCTCGAGAAAGGGCTTCGAGCTTGTTGTACTCCTCAACTTGCCGTTGCAACTCACAGATAAAGTACTAAAAATACTTACTGAATAGTCCTGAACAGTCTGTAAGATGAAGCACAGCGAATACAAATCCAAGACATACCTGGTGTTCAGATTTGGAGCTAGCAAGCTCAGCATCGTAATGATCTTTAACCTGCTTGAGCCTTTCACTGAGAGTAGAACCTGTGAGCTCTCCTATCTTAGCGAAACTCTCTTTGAAGAAATCATAATTCTTTGTAAGCTCCGCACGAAGATCGAGCATATCCTGAAAAAGTGGAGTTAAACTGATAAGGAATCTTTGAGAGCGTGGGTTGATGAATACAGAACTGCACTAGTACCTTGGATAACGATAGAATTTGAACAGCAGCGGGCTTTAGCGCCTCATAAAAAGACTGCGATCGGCTCGTCAAATCATCAACAGGAAACTGCTGCAAGTCGAGCGGTTACTGCTGAGTAAATCTCAGCGACATACAATGAAACTGGAAACGTTCCATAGCTTCACCGGAGGAATTTCAAGTACACAGTTTCAAATATGATGGATGAATACTTGTACCAGAACTGAGACATAGTCAAATACTAGTTGAGTGGTGTGCATATCGCATTCTGGTTAAACCCCTTTCCTGATTTAACGGACCATACAACAAAATACCAATAAGCCACCGAATAAGGAGCAAAACAGTAACGCGAATAGAGCTATTCATGTGTATAGTTTATCAGGGTGCACGCCAGCTACACTGTGTCAACTCCAAAGCGCATAAATATGTTGTATTTGTTTGGATAAGAAGACGCTCAATAACGAATAACAATCAGATCCAATGCCATACAGGAGGATACATCTATGAAATTTAATGCCGAGCTGCATATTGAGGAAAAAAGGGGCGGTGCCTCTGTTTCATGATTGGTGAGTTCAAACACATTTCTTTCATTCAATATCGCCTCGTCTTCGTTTAAAAACTCAAAGCTGTCAACCACGGCTGTGCGTTACTAACGTAACGAGTTAACGCATTAACGCGTAACGGCCATTTTTGGCCTAACGTAACGAATTAACGAATCAACGAAAAACCCCAAAAATCCGTTAGAAACCATTTCGTTAATCGACCTAGTTTGACTGTAGAAAACTTAGAAAAACTGCTTTTTTATATCATAACATACTTATACTGGGGTTCTGAGGAAAGCCTATGAGCCTTGTCCTCATTACTGTAAGTTTTAGTAGATTTATTGAATCTTTGAATCTCCAACTTCCTTTTTTGACCCCCCCCCCAATCTCAAGCGTTCTCATCCATTCCTATTGCAAAGGATTTATGGTAAAAACTGTGAAGCAAAGTAACCCAACTCTGCACCAAGAGCATCTCTACCACCTACCATTTTCAGTTGTCTAACGATTGCTTATGTTTGTTTCTCTGTGTATTGAGGAGGAAAACTCATTTCCGATCATCTTCTCAATCATCAGTCATCATGTTTCCATCTTGCAATGCCGCACTGTCAGAGCCAGATGTAAACATTCTCAACACTTACTTGAATTTTTGTTGAAGCTATAGCTTACTTGCTTTTAATATCAGTTAGGGATCTCTATTGCTTGTTACATTCGAAGAAACTTATCAAAATATTCACAAGTCCGTCGTCTAACGAATTAACGGATTAACGCATTAACGCGTAACGGCCATTTTTGGCCTAACGTAACGAATTAACGGATTAACGAAGTGCGAATTTTTTCTAACGCACAGCCCTGCTGTCAACATACAGTGCCACTGTACGCGAACGAGAGAAAGGACTCAAAACCCAGGAATCGCATTACAATGCGTCTTTCACTGAGATTACCTCATTTCTCCAACACAATCTTCATCTATGTTCCCATCCAAATTCTGAACTGATCAGAGGATGAAATTTTAAAAATTAAGAAAGTTTAACACATGATGAAGAAAACTACTGGTGTCGCCGGCCCATTAGGAAAGATTTTCTTCTGTTTTTGATCCACTTATTCTGGTATACTCCAAAAAACACTGCCCTGATTATCTCTGACAAGAAGCGAATAGTAGTAAAAATTATTCAACAAAATATGAGAAACAAAAATAAGCAGACGAACCCGCTCTTCGATTGGATCCGTAGTGTGAAAATGATCATCCGGTGTACTAAATTGACTGGATTTTTCCGACACCTGAAATGTGCACGAAATGTGAACACAACAACGAATTTGAACGAATTCGAATAGATACCTGACGAGGCTGTGGAGTCGGAATCTGGATAGGTGCGCTTTTTGCAATGGAAGTCGTCGCAGACTGGGAGGGTCCTTCGTCTTCTTCACCCTAAATGTTTTTCCACCGCATATTTGGAACAATCACATCCGATACTTCTTAGAGAAAGTGGGTGAAACGAGGAACAACAGAAATGACAATAATTGTGGCAATGGAAATCCTGGAACAAAGTGCCACTAGATACCACAAAAATTATATGGTCTGTTAGCTCAGGGAGTGCCCATGGGAGGACACTGTCTGTAATTGCGACCGTAGTGGTATCTTCCAAGCCATTGGCTGATTCGACCTATTTTTCACACTGGTAGTATGACCCCCTTCTACTGAGATGTTTCACTACTGTTTCCGATGGAACCAGCCAATCTGCCGGCCGGTACGACTGCGTTCGTAATTGCAGACAAAGTCTCCCATGGGCACTCCCTCAGCTAACAGACAATACATACTTTTCTCTATCGCGTTTGAAATCTATACATAATGAAGCATAGGAATGCACCTACGTCTTGATAAGAGTAAAATAGAAAAATTTTAAGCCTAAACAAAAGCCCTGGTTCTAAAATTTATGATTTCGAAAAGCACGGAAAACTGAGAAAGAGGTAAGAGTTTGATATTGGGTCGATCTGGTGTACGAACGAGCGGAATGACAGAAAAAAAACACACACATATACACACGATGCCAAGAATAAACAAATTTACTCACGAGCATGGATAACTGATTTAGAGACGGAGCTGCCGGCATGTTCAGACTAGAAGACGATCCATTTCTTGACAGTGGCGACTTCGTCATTAATAAAGTAGGCCCAGCGGAAGGAGAAGAGTCCATACCATCATCGGTGCTGAAGTAGCGACTTCATAAGGAACACGTACGTTGAAGGGAAGGAGGGAAGTGTTGCATGAAAACGAGAAAATTGAAGCTAAAAATCTTTAGGAAAGAAAAAGCTGGTCGATGTGTATTACAAACCAATTATTGGAGAATATCCGGAAACAAACTAAATGTTATAAGCTTTGGGTATTACGAATTCGACGAAAAAAAGATTAAAGAAAGTATTAAAACAGTATAACGAACTTAAATCCCATTCTTCGCACCCTCTGTATCAAGAAAAAATCGAAATGACATCAATGCAACACAGAGAACGACTATAAATCCTCAAACAAAAACAACTACAGGACTATAAATCCATCAAGTAAAAGAGAGGAAGTTACTTAAAACAGACCGTTTAAAGCGAAAATGAATGTTAAAAGAATGAAAAGAGACCGATGAAGAATTAGCGCCTATACCGCCTGGTTTTCAAGCTGACAGCAATGAACAAATGCTCAGAAAATTATCCCACGAATAAAATAACTGTTCAGCCCAGCAAAAGTGCTTAGAAAATAGCCCATTTCCAAGGAAAACTAAACGAAGAGAAAATGCCCGTCGAGCGTATTCCATCCGGAATGCTCTTCTATTATAGCATCAGCCATATTTCCAAGAGAATGGATGTTTTGCAAATTTCTGTGACGATAAACAAACTTACCTCAACCAGTTAGTACTTGTGAAGTTTCGCGTCAGTGTAGATAGTGAAAATGCTGGATCTGCAGTGAAGAAACTTTCTTCCCGTCGCATAACTCCATGAGGTACAACGGGAGACGGCATTGACGGATCTCTGAATCGAAAAAAAAACTTTAGAAGAAGTAACAAAAAAGGCAAAAAGAGAACGAACCTAACATTCAAACGGAAAAACACTTGGGGAGCCGTAACCTTCAGATATTGCTTCAAGTCTTCGACGCTCTAAGCAATGAATCAAACAATCACTATGGCAGAAAAACATATATTTTGAAGAAACTTGCAGCTCGTAGTTCTCTGAGGTGGTCAATGTCAATTGGACCAAGAGATTCGTCGAACTTTGGCAGCGACTTCACATAAAACATTGGCAGTGCATCAAACAAACCTGCAATGAAAAAGAGTGACAAAAATCACAGGATTATTGAAAAATTCCCCACAATAACTAACCATGAAAGAGTACACGAAGAAAATGTTTCTCCATTTTAGCGGAAAATTGAGCACGAATTTGTGACTCCTCATCAGAGAGAGCTGTACATTTATCCACATGCAGAGAATGCCAGGCAACAAATTCCTTGTGGAAAGTGCGACGACGAACCACTTCGCTAACCGCGGTCGCATACATCATTGGAGCCTCCTGAAGGGAAATAAAGGAACAGAATTCGAACGGAAGGTTGGATCGCTTAGAGCACTAACCTTAATCTGTCTAACTAAGTTAAGACGTTGTTTTAATCCCGTGAACTTCTCCTCGAACACTAACACCTCGTTGTGCGCGTGAAAGAGGCGATCGTAGACCTATAGTAATAGGTCAAACATGTAACAGAAAACATAAACAGACAAATTCCCATCAACAGCTGAAGTCTGAATCACAGAACAGGCAAAAACGCTAACACAAAAACTTCTCCAAAAAGCTAAGAAACCTAAATAACGCATAAGAAAGCAAGAAAAGAATAGGTACAGTGGGCGTCGATGGCCCCTCTGCGGCTTCGAAAAGCACGCGGCGCGACCGCGCCGCTCGAGCATGGGTCCCCTCCAGGACAACAAACTATGGAGTGTTCTTGACAGTTAGTTAGTTGTCTTATTAGGTAAGACCAAATGTCATCATCATCATCATTTACTACATTGTAAGAATTACAATGCGATCCTTCAAATGTAGTGAACAAATACCGAGAAAACCCAGATTCGCCACTGCAGCGACGATTTCATCGTGGGCCATGAATGGGTACATCGATGCCCACTGTATCAGCTACGCATATATGGTATATATGTTCCAAAAATAACATTAATTGAGCCTTTTTCGGCAAAATTGCAATTTCTGTACAAAACGAAGCAGTGTGTCGTTGCGACTTTTTTTCATGGCGGGACCCACATGCGTCAACGTGGCTGCAGTCCCTTCAAACACTACAACGCTTAAATTTTAATGAATTTACCGCGAATTTCGTACAATTTCAATATTGTGTACAACTCCTGCTTGATTCATAGCCCAGATACGCAACAAAGACGAAATTCGAGAGCATATATGGAATTACAAGAAAACTAAAACAAATATATCGGAAAATATTGAAAAAAATTACCCGAACAATCCAAGAATTCAGCCGCGTTCTTAGAATTCCTAACACCTCGACTTTGGACGCGTAGAAACGATTGCATATGACACGGAGCTCTCTGAGTTCTGCATAAATCTGGCTCATCAGGTAACGATGTTCAGATATGAGCTCCTGGAAACACAAAATG
Source organism: Ancylostoma ceylanicum (assembly GCA_000688135.1). Lineage (NCBI taxonomy): Eukaryota > Metazoa > Nematoda > Chromadorea > Rhabditida > Ancylostomatidae > Ancylostoma > Ancylostoma ceylanicum. The sequence goes on along the minus strand of JARK01001359.1, from coordinate 1,684,030 downwards.
AATTCAGGAATAAAGAAAACACTACAAAGGCGTACTTCCAGGGCGGATTGGTCAATGTGACTAGGCGTTTCCACAATCTTCGATGTGTGCGCATTAATTGCTTTGTCTCGTTCTAAAAAAAATGTAAGAATATTCAAACAGGATTATTGAGACGAGTAAAACAAATCATATACCTTCAGCTCTTCGCAGATGATGGTCCAAATCAGTTAATCTCTTATTTATGCCCTTGATCTCGCGAGAGTTAACATCTTTTGACAATTCCACAACTTTTTCAATACTGTGCATAGTGGACATTGCATCCGACTGACCGAACTGAAACGGAACGACAGGCATATTACAAGAAAAGCCAAAACAGGCAGCATTACAAAAAAAAAACCCGCAGTTCTCACTCACATTGGTTATTTGCTCCTTCACTTGTTCAACGAGATCCTGAAGGGAGTGTTGTGGATCTGAAGCCGAAATCCAAGCGTACAGCGAAAGGTCAGAATGGGACGCTCGATCCGATTGCCCACGTGAATAAGCCAAAAGCGGGCCAGGAATGCGGATCTGAGCATTGGAACAACATAAAGACTATTCTAAGACTACACAGAAGTAGAAGACCTGCTGCGAAAATCTGCAAGGAACTAACCAAACAGATCCATAAAAACTGAACAGCTTACTTGTTTGAGTTGCTCTATCACCGTGTCAAATCCTTGCAACAGTTCCGTAGCTTTTTCTCTTTGTTGACGAACCTGAAATGATTAAGTCTCTCCCATATAATGTTGACATGGAGACTGGTATCACAGAAGCAGCGAGCTTAATAATGCTTTAATTTTTGTTAAAAAAATGCTTTAGCGCCTGTGAATGTTACCCACGCATTATTTGTTACCGTCAAAACAACATTAAAAGCAGCATCTACGAAAAAATTTTCACATTTGAAAACTTGTTATATTCTCGTAAGCGTGGACGAACGCACCCCCATGAAAATGGATGGGTCCCGCCACACCCCTCCACCTAGCGCTGCGAATTCGGTGTCAGGAGCGGCGGAGGGTCGTCAACTGGCGCATCGTTGGGTGGCTCTCCCACGAGGCACAAATTATCCCAGGAGAGAGAATTTCCATGAATGTTGCCTTCAGAACAGTTACTTACAAATAATAATACAGCAGTGACCTTTCTAACAGTGAATTGTAAAGTCAGGTCAGAGATTTACGAATTTTGGTTGAGCTATGTGGTTGTGCACTACGAAGCCCGTTTCATTTTGATTGAAATAACCACATCTCGAACGCGGACAAGTCAATCCCTCTGCTATATATCAGGATTATCCCACCAGATTACAGTTCCTACAATGACTAAAACCAGTAACAAATATCCATCGACTAGATTTTGCACAATCGCATAACAATTTTATTTACTGCTGTGAAACAGTCCACCGCTATCAGTTACTCTGCCATTATATGCGAATACCAGCAGCACGAATAAGTTAGTAAAAGAAAAAAGAGTAATGCGAGAGTAAAGCATGTGAAGCAAACCTTATCCACATGATCCTGAAATCGAGCTGCTCTCTTTTTGAGTCGCATCACGGAGACATCCATGTTGTTCACAAGTGCCATCCACCCCTGGATAACAGATGATTCCAAGATGAAAGAGAAATGAGAATTAGAGAGATGAGACCTGATGAATGAGGCGATGTTCCTCGGCAAACCGAGCGCAAGCATGGATGGCGCTCTGGGATGCAGTTCGACATTCTCGAGCTCGCATTGGGATATTAAGGTAAAGTCGGTGCAAATCAGGATCTTGCTCAGAGCGAGATGCCTTAAGAAATTCAATGACTCAGCTGCCAGATGCAAAAAAAAAACAAAAGAAAAGAAAAAGAAAAGAAAGAGTAGAGCGTACATTTTCAATAGAAACGTCAATTATGCTAGTGATTTCATTAATTTCCTGATCCCAATGCCGACTGTCCTCTTTTTCCTGGCGACTGCTTCGTTGGAAAAGATAAACGGGAGCATCAAAGTTATCTAAATGTGATATTTTAGCCATTTTCATTAAAAATGAAGGTAATGACAGGTAGTGAAGATGCAGAAAACCATGAAAAACTAGCAATACAGGAACTGAAATCCAGTAGGATCTTACTTTCAGAAGGGTTACATTGTATAAGTTGTTCACTATCTAGAATCTCACCGCATGCCTTTAATAAAACCTGAAAATATGTCAAAAATACAAGCAGAACTCAATAAAACATAACAAAAACAAGGAATAATACCTGGTCATCAATTCGTATCCCTGTCAAATGTGCTATGTTTTCTTGTAGCTGTCGCACTTTCCACTGTGGCTTAAGCATAATAAATAAGGTTGCAAAAATCAAGAATAGGAACGAAAAACAGTCCAGTACTTAGGATTTATGTGAGAAAACTGACCGAAACTTCAACATGGAAACGATGTCCACGAGCAACATTGAAAATATAATACAACTCCATCGGGTTAGCATGCAAAACCTATCCATATAAATACATCTGAAACAATTTCATGATTATAAAGCAAATACCACGAAAAAGGTGCGAAATGAACACGAAAGGGAAGGAAGAAGCACCAAGTGTGAAGAAAAAAGATTAACATGACAGCTAAACGCAAAAACACTACTTTCACAGCTAACTATCCGAAAAATTCCCAGAAAAATGAATAAGCGAACAGCTGATAACGTTGAGAGCGATTATCGTTTGCAGACTTGCGTTGTGGGACCCACTGCTTATCACGCGAAGCGACACCCACTTGTGTGATTGTCGCGCTTGACTGCCTCTAGTTATCAGGGGGAGAGTTAAACGTATGTATTTTAGTCGTTAAGTAGATGAACAGAAAAATATAGAAGCTAAGTGTCGTATAAAAATGGATATATCATTATTCTTTGTTGTATATGTGCCGCTAACTCGAATGGAAAACGGTGCGAAGGCGGAGAAGGCAAAAAACAACTGCACGGTGAAGCGGGATTAGTCCAAACTTCCGTTCTAATTTTATAGTAGTACAATTGAACAATAGAACGTATTCACCATGAGAATGGTTTTCCTAATCAAATGATTACGGCTCCATGCATATTTATTGATAGCTGTAAATCCGTAATTGCCTGAAATTCTAGCGAAGAATGATTTATACGTGTGAAGTACAGTGGCGTTCAAACACCTTCGCATCACAAAATACCGCCCATCTGCTGTGCCGCGCCGCACCATCAATACGTCTTCGTAGGTGGTGCGGCGCGGCAGAGCAAACGGGCGGTGTTCTGTGATGCAAGGGTGACTAACCGCCACTGTACTTCATCATTTATGTGCTCTAGATAGAAAAGAATTTCCAAGGATATTCCACAGCATGAAACACAATAGCTATGAGAGTACACTCTATGGAAGAATTTGTCATCCGTGAAGCACAGAACGACTTGTGTCAGTAGGCCAGAATACCAAACATTAGTGATGAAAATTAATCTCATTAGTTCTAGACCTTTCTTTACTGACTAAAAAATGCGGAAACAAAGTCCTTAGGAAATAATTGACATCAATTACGAATGACAGTCTATTGTTTTTGTATTGCTAAAAAACTAATCCAAGTCTTTGTCCTTTTCCTCAAGCAAAGTACGGGCCTATAAGGTGCAGTCATAAAGACTGATTTGAAGGTCAACTCATTAACTAGCTGTTAGCTACTTCAGCAGAGAATGTGGAGAGGAATGCATGTTCATAAAATGCTACTGACTTCTTCATGCTACAGAACTCGATTACTCGAGGGCCTTTTACTGAAAATTACGTTCCCAACGGCTAAGTGTTCCGTAAGACGACCATTTTTTGCCGACAGAGCTGGCTCAATTTCATCATTCAAGGAACAACTGGAGGGATTCCTGAGCCAGAAAGAATTATTACAGGAGCCTTTCTTTCTCAAATTGAAGGTATGGAGCGTTATACCTGGAAAAGGCGGCGCGGCCGAGCTCTGCCATTGGCTGTTTGCGTGAATTGACCAATCTTGGAGCGTGACAGCGCTTCCCTCTCCACGTATGACGCCCCATTCCCTCAACTTGAACGCTGTATAAGCATTGTATTATTTTATTGCGCTACGTTATTTTACTGTACATTATACACTGTATCCTCATATGGGGAAGTCCATGTAATGAAATAAATAAATTTTCATTGAATAACCAACTGTAGAAAAAAAAAAAGCTTCCTGTCTTGGTGCGACAGAATAGGGAAATTCTTCTCGTTAGGGAAGGAGCTTAAATTTCGCGGATTGATGGATTTTCCTACCCTTTCTCAGATGGCGGATATGCTGCCGCAATTGGCGTTCCACCAGAGGGAATACTGCTCACGGGATGTTGAAAACCAAGGGCCGCTTCACGGAGTCACTGTCGCCCATCGCCATTTTGCCATAACGTCCTCAAAGCTGCCCCAATCAAAGCAATTCGGTAACCGTTCGATTTGCCTCGAGGAGATCTTTCGAATGACCTACTGATTGTCGTGGAGTGCTTTCCGTTTACAGATTTTCTCCGAGTAATCGATATGTCGATCGATGGCGTGTCGCCCCGCGGCGACACCGTCGCTCACAGTCACTTTCCCATAACCCCATAACGTCCTAAGAACTGCCCCAATCAAAACGATTTGGGAACCATTCGATTTGTCTTGAGGAGATCTTCCGGATGACCTACTGATTGCCGAGGTGAACTTTCCGTTTCAGGTTTTCTCTGAGTAATCGATATATCGATCGATGGCGCGATATGGGTCGGATCGATAGCATCCGAAACACGCGCAATGAACTGGAGCGTCTTCCCATTAAATGTCAGTCTGTCGTTATTTGCACATCTCTGCTCGCAGCAGTGGCGGACGCAGG
>JARK01001359.1:1654062-1678422 GCA_000688135.1 Ancylostoma ceylanicum | reverse complement strand
GCCCACTTTCTGCGTCCGCCACTGGCTCGCAGGGATAATCTCTGAGCTTCAGAAATGTTGCCGAAGCGATACAAACCCTATACTACTGTACTACTTTGATGGAAGAACAACTACAGTCAATTCCATTTTAAAATTCGAAGAATATCGTGTAGAAAAATTCAATTAATTCCAGCACTTCCAAAAATTTTCAAAAATATTCCAAGATCACCCTTCCACACCATGATGTTGGGTTGTTTCGTACAGTTTTTTAAAATAAAAAGTTTATTTCATGGTTTCCATTGGATTCTGTGTCAGCTGACCTAGTTCCAGTGACTCTACGCTGTCGTCAGCACCTCTATCTTTCAGTATCTACGGAAACGTGAGCGAAATCGCCGGTCCTCCAACTTTCGACGTTCCGGTCTTCTCAGCTTGCAACTACCGAACTAGTAAATTTGGCCTCTGTTGGATAACATTGCAGCGAATGTGTATCAGTAATTCATGTGAGCATTATCCTGAATTGGCAAGTGAACAGTACTAGAAAGTACAAAGGAAGCCTGGTGAAACGAAGGCTCTACTGATTTTTAAGGAAAAGCTTGCAAATTTAGTCAGTGAAGAGCTTCACTTCTGGGGGATACATGGAGTAATTTACTCAGCTTTCAAAGGAATAGCCCAAATCACTACGATGTCGAATGTTTTTGTCATAATAATTCAAGTTCTAAACTGGGCAAAATAACTTCTGCTAAATCAAGTCAGACACCCCAAAATATTTTTTCGCCCATCCTGCCCAATCTGCACACCAATCCTAGAGTGGTAGATTTTATGCATGCAAATGCCACTTCAGAATAGCTGAGTGACGTAAGGCGCGTTGACCAAAAATCGCTTTCACGGGGGAAACCCGCAGGTGGAGCAAATAAGCAGGTACGTACCTAGAAAAAGTAATGTCCTGAAACGCGATCCTTCATTGAAGGTGGGCGGCAATTCTTGGAGAGGGACTCATGGGCAGAGTTTTTTTTTTTTGGAATGTTGATCAAAAATCTCTGTCAATCCATTCATCATAACATTTTCTGATAATTTTTTTTCTATATTTCTCTACGATCCTAGCCCACTTGCAAAACAAACAATACCTAATCGGAGTCAGGAGATTCATCAACAGATACCTAATCATGAACGTGTTACCACTTGACCAAAGATTTTAGTGCTGATTTTATTGTAAAGTTTGTGTTGTTAATGTCTTTCTGTACCTCTTGTATGTAATAGGGTAAAGTAAACAGCGGAGACGACGTAGTTACCGTTGGAATCAAGCAAGGGAACACAATGTGATCATGAACGAAAGACGGAGATGAGAAAATAATAGAAAGTTCAGAAGGACAGGATGGTGAGAATAGTAGAGCTCCCATAAAACTACTTCAGATTCAATGTTATATATATGAGACTCTGCGCGAAAAAAAAACAGTGAACTCAAGATCAATCCTTGTGCAATGCTGGAAAGGTTGCAATCAGGACCACTTGGTTTTGTGAAGTTAGGAAAGCCAAGGAGAAATAGCAAAAACATGCATTCAGCCAACATCTCATCATCAAGATTGACATTCGAGCAAATGAACGTAGGAAGATGTCTCTTCCCACGAGTACATAGCCATGCATGAGGAATAGTGCTCTCAATTTTCGGATGTTCCCTTTAACGTAGAGGATAGAGTGTTGGCTGAATGAAAATTGAATAAATTCAATTAATTTGAATGACAATTCAAAAACCCGTCCAAGGGATTGAACATTCCAAGAACACAAAGCCGCACAGCCCATATTTTCGGTCATCCAAACGTGTAGGGCTCTCCCTTCTCTAAACATTTCAATTTGTCGACATATTCAAAATCGAATGATCGAATATCGAATGTATCTAATATATAATTCGAAGAAGACATCTAATACATAATTCGAAGAAGACACTAGTAAAGGATAGATATGATGATTCGTCATCATCCCAGGATTCAATTACACCAAATAAGACAGAATTAATATTAAAAAGGTTCGGCCGAATCGAGGAGTCCGAGGAATGGTGTGATCCTACATACCCTGCCCGGTCCGGAGGCATGTAACATTAAATCAAACCTTAAAATCTTACTAGGGTGTTACCTATGACATTCGGAAGATGTGGTATTCACATGTGTGAAATGTTGCTTGGAGGTAAAATTCTGATTCCATTCAAAATAGTTGATGGTTTGCAGTATAAAAACGTTTTAACAGCCTTTCTTTTACGTCAAAAAAAGGATTCTCTTTCGAAAATATTTTTAGAGCTTGTTTTCACAGGAAAATCGTTAAATCGTCGCTTTTATTCGGTGCTGTCACATAAGTTTCTTCGTTGACATTTTTATCGAATTTCTTCCGAAATCTTTAAGGAATCGTTGGGGGTGTTTGGAAAATCGGATTGAAATCTTCTCATAAGTACTCTAATGACCTCGTACACATGGAATATCACAGGTAAATGGGGCAGTAGCTCTTGTCTTTCAATCCATCCTTCCATCCTACCCTTTTTTTCGTCGCGATGTTTTTCTCAAAACCTAGACGAGAAATTTTCCTATACTGTCCTCTTCTCCGTCATGGAAGGTACCTCTGGCAGAGGAAAAAAGAACTGAAAAAGGAATTCTGTTCAATATTGATCGCGGAGATGTTATTCACGGTTCTGTTTTTTCCTATTGAATAAATAAACATGAACTCCAAGAGTTCATGGAACAGCTCAAGTTTTCACTTATCGAAAATTTAGCACGACCAGAACCTGGTTTACTCCGAGTTTTTGTAATACAGGATGGTCCATATGACGGGTTGTAGAAAATCCATTTTCCAGGAGGATGTGGTGATCCCTTGAACCGAAGAAAATGCTAAGGACTTTGACTGTGCTTACCAGCTGGATTGTGCACCAGCCCAAGGTGCAGAAAAGACATTGGAATGTTTCCTGATGTTTTAATATACTTCAATTTTGGTTGAACAGAATTTCGACTACTGAAACCTCGAATCAAACGTCTACAGATCTACCCCCCCCCCATCTGCTACCTTCTTCCAGTATTGGGCTAAATGAAATTGAAGGCTTAAAATGGATTTGTACTAATAACATACTGTAATCACCAACGATCTATTTCCTGAAAACCTTAAGAAATCCTCGATTTCTTAAGGATAGAGACAAACCTGCACTTGACTCATTCTGCTCGTTGTCTCAGAGTTTCTTGCTGGTCGATTTGTATTCGTAGCCCGTTATAATCACTTGGAAAATTTTCCCTTTCTCTACAAAATGTCTTTTCTAGGAATTTCTAGGAATGTAGTTGTATTCAACCTGATCTTTTTTTTGTATTTTCTCCTTTTCAATAATGTTTTAAAGAGCACAAGTCGATACTTCTGTTGCTTCAACAAAGCACTTTCTCAACAGTAGAAGAATTGCGCCTTTTTGACGCTGACGGGCACTTCAAAGGCTCCACCGCGTGCCGGCTAATGCTTTTCATGGAATATTTTCAGAGTTCCATTCACCGCATTTGTGGTGCATGAATGTAAGCGCGGTTTTAAATAAAGCTGCACGATTGAATTACTAGTAAATTACCTCGCAAATGCTTTCGGCAGTTGTTCTGCATTGTGTGGATTGCGTAATACAACGATTGTGTATGAACATCGTGTCTCGCTGACCATTGTTCCGGTTCATACGCTTCAACAACTCACGAGTTCAACGTTACTGGAGCACAGCGCTAGGTGGCTCTAGTCAAAGATTAGACTGGTCTCTACCTTCGTTCGCATTGTCAATTCAATCCCGGATGACTTCGTTAGCCGGGAAGACTCACGAAGTGAATTTTAAAGAGTGTCAGAGTGGTTGGAAGCATGCCAGAAGCAGCTGCGACCATCGATCCTATCGAAAGCACTAGGAATCACTCTGTTTGGATACTGATCCTAGCATCAACAACACACTGCAATATTTTTTATTACTCTGGAACTGGTCCCATTCAACAATGTACTCTCGACAATGCCATCAAATACGCTGTTGTTGGCGATTCACCACGAGCCATATCCACGAGAACCTCGAGATCTTATGCCTTCAAAGCCTCGAAGAGGGACGGAGTCGTCGGCGTAGTTGACATCTGCGATAACTCCTGGAACCAGAGATATTATTTACCTATGCATCCATATAAGGATTGTTTTTGTTTGAATGTAATTGTCATTATCGAAGTAATGGGTATCGTTACTCTTCCAGAAAATTAACTGCCACAGTGAGTAGAAGTTGCCGCGGAGGTGACAGAGTCATCACGACATTTCATCGGTTACACTTAGCAATGAATGGAAGTGTCTCCTGGCACTGCTTAGGACAAATGACGAGAGTTTTGAAGCTGGAAATTTCTTTTCAGATTTCTTTACCCTTGTAAGTAAAGGAGGGTAAAGCAGTGTGAGTCTGGGGCAGCAAGCTGCTGCTAAAGGTGCTGGCAACCAGTTTACTTCAAAATTATTAACCAGCTTACTTCTTTCCAGAGGGCCTGTTGGGAATCCAGAAAGTTGCAACTAATAGGCACCAAAATTGCTATATTTTCATGAGAAATCTCATATTGCTGTAGTTCTTATTCTGGAGGAAATTGAATGGAGAAAAACCAGCAATGTTTACTGGGCTGAAACCATTTTCACGTCGTTTCCAGTAATCGTAGCTTAATTCCTAGAAGAAAACATGTTTTCGATTAAATCGTAACGGGTATGCGCTTCAGAATGAATCAGGCACGATTACATGAGATCTATTAATTTGCTGACGAAGAGAAATCCAAGTTTTTATGGATACTTCAACACCAGTAGGTCTTAAAGAGGGCTACAACCTATCTCAACAGTACCACCAGCAAAATTTTGGTAAATTCCAGAAAAATTCAAACAATTTTACCGTAAAGTGGTCGTCCGTGTCCACCTCGAAATGACAACACTCCGGCAAGGATGCAGGAGAAGAAGAAGAACACGTAGAACAGCTTCATCATGGCTGAATGTGCTATGAGTTAGGGAGGAAAATTTCCAAATCACTTCAGGGGAATAACGACTACCAACCTGCAACGTAGCGAATGCGTTGGAACTGCTCGAGAATTGTCACGCCCACATCCTTGGAGAAGCCGCCGAAGGCGGGTTTACGTGGGGACTTGGTTTGTTACGAGTTGTTTTCGTTGCTGACTTTTCCACTTTCGCCATTAACTGAGTGATCCAAGGATGTGACAGTGGAACTTGTCAATGAATCACTCGTTAGTGGGGTGTTTCCGTGAAAACCTGGATATTTCGTGCGGGGACATTGCAATTTCGGGATTTCTCTGGATTTTTGTGAAAATCATGGACACACTTCCAAATTACAGACTGAAACAGGCTCTATAGATACTAAGATATCTACGATGAACCAACCGAAACTGCATGGTAGGTAATGCGAGAATCACTAACAGGTCCAAGTAGCCTATGTGTAGTCGTGATGCCACACAGAGGCAATTTGTTGGTGGAAGAATACCTATTTTCCTGCAATTTTCATAAGTCTGTTTAGCAAAACCATTGTTATGCGTAACACAACGCCCAAGACCGCGAGATGGATTCAAAATAAGAATAATTGCTCAATTTCTTTCGCTATTGTTAGCATGCCTACGTCAGTCCCAAAAGCTACACCAAGGGCCAGTGTTAAGGGCTGTTTCGATGAGCAAACTATCTCGAGATGTTCCTGATGAACGGTAATATGAAAATTATGGATGTTTCCCTACTTGAATGCTCCAGATAAATGCTGCAGATCCTGAGAAATTACCTATCCTTGGGGAGGTTACGAGCCTGATTTCTTTTACGGAAGAAATCTTAACGTAATTCACATGGATGACATACTAAATGGATGATCCATCCGCATAGAAAAAGCAAAGCTGAACACCAGACCGAGAGAAACTTAGAAAATTCAAATTTATCCTCGAAATTGAACACTTTTTGCCGCAAACAAGGACCGAAAGTCCAGTTAGCAAGCTCTTCATAGTATTACCTTTTATAATGCAATCACATAAAAATCAAAATAAGTGATAGGTTCCCTTTTTATATATTATGAACCTCAGTTGAGGAAATGTGCACAGTATTGTTTGGGTCATGATGAGGCCAAAAGGAGCGGGTTATGTTTCTGTGATTGGGGCATTCAAATCAGTGAGCCAATCACATAAGAGTGGCCCGCCCACAGTGCCCCATCGTGACCCACGCCCTACATAGTGGGGTTATTGGCTGAAAGGCAATAATCTCACACCGCCATAGGCCGCCTTGCAAAATTCCGGAAAAGCACTTCAAAAAGATGACTGGCGCCTGGATAAACAACTTTCGACAGGAGTGATCCTGTAATAGATACAAAGTACATGGGTAAGGGCTAGTTTGCACACAAATTTCAAAAGTTTTCAAATATTTTTATCAACAAACATTGCATACCATTCGACATTGAAGGCTGTTTAGTGAATATTCCGGAATTGACTCTTAACCTGCAAGCAAAAACTAGCAAAAAAAGTGAACAAATCATTGGATAAATCTCTCCAGAATAAGTATGGAAAATAAAATCTGGAATCATCGTGATACTTTCTATAGGCAAAATAGGTGTTGCGCTATCAGTCATCATGGCTGACTACCTCCATAAATATGTACCAGTTTTTGTGCAGAAGTTCGTCTTCCACATACAGGAACGCCAATCACGATTGTCACTTGCACGGACTGACGCGCCGCAACATCTACGCGACGCGGGCGAGCGCTATGGAAGTTGAGTGCCGCCTTGCCCGCGCCGCGTAGACGTTGCTACGCGTCAGTCCGCGGGAGTGGCAAACGTGATTGAAGTACCCTGTATGTCCAAGCAGCCTCAAAGTATTCACGGAATCGGTTACTGATCGATCAAAGGGCAGTGGTTATCATACGACGTTTGCTCAATTATTTCTCCATCGAGAACCCATGCTTCCCACTCCACCCTCTCCTCCCCGTCTCCTCACATTGCGCCCTATCGGAAACTAACGTCTACTAGCACCATCTATTTATACCCCTCGTTTGACCGATCCTTGCTCGGTAATCCTTAGAAACGACTACATCAATTGAAGTTTGGTGTTTGCACTACGTGCACATCCTGAAAACAGTGAAACGCTATGTTGCGGGGTACAGCTGATGTGTGAAGGGCAACATCCTCAATGTCTCTTAAATTGAATTTCCCGAATGTCAGGTGCGTCAACGATCATCCCTATTCAAGCTTATTCAGTTGATTTTTTGGCAAAAACTATGTTTCCTTGGTGCTCAAGAGAAGCCTTGGGCATATTCGTGTGCACAGATCCGTAAAAAAGACTACTACCTATGAAAGCTTTAGCAAGTGAGAGACAACAACTTGAGTCTTTTCGAGAGCACTAAAAAGCTTTATTGTATCTAGTAGTTCGTGTTACTTTTCTTATTTATTTCTCCTAGGATTTCCAGCATACCTTACGTATGTAGTTAATTTTGACAAACAGGAACGGAAACAAGGCAGACAGTTTCATTTTCTCATCCCGTGAATAGATTGCTAGCCTCGCATTGCTAATAAATCAGGGAGCGACTCATCCCTAAGCGCTTACACTAGCGTATGACGTTTGTTGCTCCAGAGATTTTCAGCGCAATACCTACAATGGGAAGAAATCTTGGTACTGTAAACAATAAACCAAAGTACAAACGTCAACAGAGGTGGGCGTTGAAATTTGTAGTTCTGAATAGAGATGTTTGAAAGCACTTGAAAGGGATAGATACATTAAATTGTATTTGGTGTGTGCAGAAATTCTGAGGAAGTCGGTGAGAGTTCATTACTAAACGCCAATTTTTTCCCTACCATTGGGTTACCCTGCAGTGGTTCTGTGTTCCGACCTAAAGCATATGCTGTATACATGGTTTTTTTTGGTTATCCGATAAAGTTAAGGGTGTGATCCAAGAGAAATTCATGGAATCGAGCGCTATTCAATTCTGGATTGATTAGGGAAGCCATTTTTGAAAGGCTTTTATCTTCCTTTGTGGGGGACATATACTCCAAATCGGCAGCAGCTCGGGTGTTCTCGTGGATTGCTACTGAAAATGAGAGCCGGGAAATACTATGAAAAAGCAAAAAGTAGCTGGAATTAGCTTTTCAACAGCGTCCTGGAAGAGTTAATTGAATCTGACCACGCACAAAGTGAGCATGGCCCGCATGCATCATTAAGGTTACCTTGGGTTAAGGCGGGTACGCCCCTTACTTTACCTGTAACTTGGAACTCATCAAGATTCTTATCCCTGGACAGCGGATATGGTGGTGAGTAAGGCACACGTAAAATTGAGTGGCAGGTAGGCTTTGAATAGTAGTGGAAGATGGACCGCGATAATACATCAAATAACTCCTATGGGTGAGGTCTGCGTAAAATTCTTCCTGAAATTCAGGGAGAAAAGCAACCAAATATCCAGCGTTTTTCCCACATTTATGACAAGAAGATGAACGATGTATAACACGGTGATAAAATAAACTTGCCCTAAAAAGTTGAAGTGATCTGGTAAAACTACAGGGTCGGACTCAACGTCGAATTGGTGATGAGCGTTCCGCAAACTGGCAATCCTAGGAAAAGAATTTTTTCGGTTCTGGGACTTATGTTCTCCTTCCATCTACAACTTATATTCAAGAGAAACTCGGTGTACTACGCTAGCTGTTTATTTCTTTTCACTGATTGTCGGTTTTTTTTTACTGATTGTCGGCTCACAGGGTTTTTTTTTCCAAATAGGTTAGGAATGGGCAAGACATTTTGATGCCTTATCTTAGTAGGAAAAAAAAAAACAAAGAACGGCATTACTCATACAGCTTTAACGTAATTTATTAATGCGTCTTATTCTATTATACTATACCTTTCTACTAATATAATTTGGTGAAAAAGACTAAGCATACGAAGTGAGGATTGCATGCACTCTGGTAAGTACTTTTGATTCAGTTAGTCAATGGAAGCGTGAAATACCCTTAAGAATTCATAAACCCCCAGGCACACTATTTCAGTGGTGAAAGGCACCAGACTCAGGAAGAAAATCCGCGAACATCTGCTTCGATGCCTTTTCAGGATCAAAATGTGAAAGAAGGATAAAGCTCCACCCGTCGTCCTTATCAAGCATTTAAAAGAAAGCCTTTTTTCTCTAGCAAGCTATCCATTTCCAAAATTGTTGCTGCACGCAGACTCTGGTCCAATTTTTTATAACTCCCACCAAAATATTCCTGTGGACAAATTGTTTAGAGCAAGTGAAGACGAACTCATCGCAAATGTCTACACTTCTTCCATGAATAATAAATAGTAAATCTACAATGATAATGGGAGAAACATCATTCCATGTACTTTACGTCTTCAGCGCTCCAACACGTAAGAAAAGGCAGCTTTGAGGGAAAACAGGTCTGCTTGCTATTGGTTGTACCTCATATGACCTGCTTCCAGAATGGAGGGAAGCCCATTTTCTCTTGCGTACGGATTTTCCGAAATTATCACGGACAATCTGAGGATGCTTGCAAATTTTGCCGTCACATTCAATCTCGAGGAACTGCAGAAGTAATCTTTAGAGAGGATCGCAGTGATAATTGTATTTCGCTTAGGCGATTAATGCATAATTCCGGCCTCACTAGTTCTTGTGGGCCCTCCTTTATTTAGCGTTCATTCATGCAGAAGTCTACATTGAAGAAAAGTGGGAGACTCTCGCAGAACAGGAATGCCCTAGAAGAAAGGGATGTTGGATGAGGAAGTACAGACTTGCTCATTGGCCACGTGCATTCCTCAGCCTATTATTGAAACTAGTGCCCACGAACAACAGGATGCTGAATGAGGAAGTCTGGACTTATTGCGTATTTACAAGTGTTACCCATAACATCATTAAAACCTATGTAGTATGGCTTTAGTGCAGGTAGTAGCACTGAGACTTCAATTTTGTTTATATTTATGGCACGCACGTTAAGATGTGCATGAAAAATTAGCAATCCAAATAAAACGTCCAAAAAATTAGAAACATACTACTGTTAAACAATGCGGCTACCACTAACATATTACAAAAGAAAAGAACATAAAGGAAATACAGTGGAAAGACAGGAGAAGCTGTGATAATTCGAAAGATGAGGATTGCAGTATCACATTTCAAATAAACATTGTGGTCCCATGACAACTTCATTACTTTCCCCTTGCCAGGAAGTTCGGTGGATGAAAACAGCAGTCACATACATACTTCGTCGTACTGTTATGCGTATACAGTAGCGGTCAATATAATATGATCAGAGGCACTGTCGAAGACAGAATCTCAAACTATAACTCAACTATGGATTGAGCTATTCAGATGAAATTTGAGGATATAGTAAGGGTTGAAGTGTTCTTTCTTTCTGCTGCTTGCCATTGGCATAAACTGCTTCCAAGCAGAGCTACCGCGTTCCAGGTGCAAATTCACCGCTTTATTAACATCATGGTTTTTCGACTCTTTCGCGACACCTTAGCTCCGGACAAAATTTTTCTAAATCGCATTGTAAGCGAGCAATTTGATATATAAGTTGCGTTCTATGGTTCTCCTGTTTACACAAAAAGTGGGTCTATCAAAAAGTCGTATAAAAGTGAGGAAAGAGAATTTTCTACAATTTAAAGGAAAAACATCGATCCCGAACGGGAAAATTTCTATGATATTCGCTGCTGGCAACTGTTCTGATGCTCGAACAAAAATTGTATTGCAGTTCATATTCTTGAGATATAACTCAACCCAGTTTTTGGTGATTTCGATCAATTAATTTAGTCCTCCCGTTTGAGCAGCAAAGGAAGCGCTGCATCAGCAATGTGGTGGAAATAATAGACGATTATGTACCCAATCTGTACCAACTCTTCCTTTCTCCCAGTAGTCAGTAGCTCGAATGCTATATAAAATCTACGAAATCCGACAAAGTTAATGTTTGAGCTCAATAATCCACGTCAATTGAGCCTGTGCCGATGCTAAGTTGCCACTGAAAAGTGCCCATGGAGTTTAAATACATACACAAATTTTGGTTAGATAGCTTAACCCAGAGGCGAATTATAGCAGAAGATTCCCTAGACAAAATGGCTCTGATCATATCATATTGGCCGTTACTGTATACTGTAAAGTTTCGTTAAGGTCTGGAGAAGGCGCTAAGCTCCGAAAGTTAATCGAATAAACCATGTACAAAGTTTCTATCCTGTGCCGAGAACAATGAGACGACTGTTTGCGGGAGAAAAAGGCATCTGTAGAAGAGGACGTCAGATATTGTCCAGTAGGCGGAAAAGAGCTATCCCGATAGCACTGTAATCCACTATTAACAAGTCTTGACTTGGCTACACTTGGGAGGACTGGTAGGAGGGTAAAAAGGGGTATGGGACAAGGGTAAAGCCACCCTCCACTATATTTGGGACCGAATAAAAACCGAATAATTTCGTTAGTAAAATTTAGAAGGCAATTGGAACATTCAGACACTTGAAAATGAGGAAGCCCCGCGGCCTTCCTTGCCTTTGATACATTCCAGTATTGGTCTCTGATGTAAGAACATTTGAATTTTCGATTTATTCGAAATATTCTATATTCGATAGCCAAAATATTCGATTTCAATTAATGCAAAATTTGAGTGTCCCAACATCAGAAACCAATACAGTGCTGCATGAACGACAAGAAGAGCCCTAGAGTTTTCTCATTCTTGAAAATCTGAATGTTTTAATTCTTTCCTGTATTGCTAATTAAAGTAACAAACTTATTTGGTTTTTATTCGGTCCCAAGTGTACACTCCACGAGCATATTATGGCTAGCATGGACCCAGCTCGCAGATGTTCCACTATTTGAGTGTTTCGTGAGCTTCAGACATTCTGTTTTCATGAAAATGGCCTGCGTAATCTATTGTGTCAATTAAAAGAGTAGTTGAATCAAACTCGATTCAGATCAAATGGAATCATTTTGAATAATTTGAGTTCGTAACCAAAAACCGTGCGAGCACTTTGGACCACCCTCCATATTCACCTGATCTAATTCGTTAGGGACCCTTCACATTCCTTCGCATGGAAAGGCTCTTGAGGACGAAAAAACGACTTGAAAATGGTCAAGCAAGAAACGACTAGAGCATAAAAAACATCAAACTCGAATAAGTCAGAAATTATTACAAACCCTAAAAAAGGGTTTAGAAATCAAATGAGGTGCGTTTCATTCGTCAATAAAGTTTGAACATTTAAGAAAGAGCCAAAAAATTTACAAACTCATCCCGGTGATTTTTGGATATTCTCATGTATTCGCCTATACAATATTCATTTTGGAGTTTGAGGACAGTTTTACCTTAATATTACAGAATTTCCTCAGCAGATTGTTTTTTTCTTCACTACTAAACTGATAGCCCAAAAGCAGGTATTCTGATAAAGAAATGAAGTTGAAGCGCAAGAAATGAGGGTCTAAGCACTGGATACCATGTGCTACAAATGAGGATATGATGCTTTCTGAGATTGGAGAAGTGATGGATGGCAAATTACGTCTACTACGTTACAAGAGGGTATACTAAGCTACTTTAATCAAGTAACATTATAAGATTATAGGACGCCAGAACAAAAATTCCTGAGAAAAAAAGAACATGAATATGTGCTGATTAGGTAGCCCAGCTTCAAGAAAGAAAATGCAGATTCAGTTTTAGTTTTTTAATCCGTTTTCATGCCTCAATCTTGATAGAGGCAAAAATCCGCTTATTCGTGATGGGGATGAAGGGTGGGGATAACAAGATACTAGGTATAGTTCCCATTTTCTTTTCTAAGCAAGATTTGAAATTTTTCCCTGCGGAATCGCCATCCAACTAAGTGGTTCTAAGACATACCACACAAGAAAATTCTTTTTTTTTTTGGATTGTATCGTATTTCAGTGCGTTAGGGGACACAGAACTCATATCCAATGGTGAGGGTGCGCGAAAGATGAGGGAAATCCATGATATAGTGCTGTGTTCAGCACGTTTGAATGTGGGGAATACGATTACCTTGGACGTTCCTAAGTCCTGCTGCGGGGTGTGGAGCGTTATACCTGGAGATGGCGGTATAGTTGACGTATGTGATTGGTCATTTGAGCGAATTGACAAATCGCCCAGCTCGGCCGCACCGCCCCCTCCAGGTGTAACGCTCCTGCGGAAAGAGAATGCCCCCCCCCCCCACTCCTAAAGAACTGATCAAGCCTATGTAAGGCGACGCATCGTGGAATCATGGGTTGGTTCACGGATCTGCCAGGGACATCTCCATAGGTAGGATATTATTCTTGTGTTCTCTTCACATGTGCAATTCAACTATAGTCCGTTTCAAAAACGAGGATAGTCGAGTATCTGTGCCTATGATCTGCATACTTTGACTATCTCTTCGAAGGCAGCCCTATTTCTCGTGTTCTCTCTCTATCTTCACTACTATGTTCCCTGGTGAAACACTAACAAACACAGTACTGTCGCTCAATGGGAGTTAACTACCTTAGAAGCCGATATTTCCTTCGGTGTTGTCCTCACTAACAGTACTTTTGTTCAACTGATTGTTATTCACAAAGATATTGCTAGGAATCCAGAATGGGCCGAATTGCGACAGAATTATGGGGGTTTTTAGATCATTCCTAGCAAAACTATATTCGTCTAGCTTCAGTAGACACATCGCTAGAGTAAAATCAGAAATTTGACAAGAGTTTCCTTGATTCTTAGAAATTTACATTTCCAAATGTGAACAACTGAATGAGATTCAAACAGCGGGAAACTTTCATTGGAACAATAAATTAAATCACAGTGACATCAATTCTATAAACAATAAAACTGCAAACAGCGATTACCCGCTGTGATTCGGAGTGAGAAACCACTCAGTGATCAGAAAAGTGGCCTGGGAACAACAATCACACCCAGAGAGAATTATACGGAACAACAAAGGATACTCTTCTATCGTACGGGATAGGTGAAAAAAATCACATTTTACAAGAAAAAATCTTCGGTCGTACGGGATGCGGGGATAAAAATCTCATATTAAAAACCAAGGATAACAAAAACTATAAAATTCCGTTCGGAGATAAAATAAACATATCCGTTTCATAAAGAAAGGCAACACCCTAACAAATAAAAAATTCTTGATTTAATTTCTTTTCTTGGCCAACTCTTCGTACTTGTTCTTGCTCTTCGAATAAGCGAGATAGGATCCGAGGGTGGTGGGTGCAATGAGGATGAAGAAGACAATCCAGTAGATATACTTGGGAGCGAATTTACGCTCGTATTCTTTCAAGCGGTAGATGTATCCTGACAAAAGTGCGCTTAACATTCCAAAGAAAGAAGAGCTGTTTACTCAAAAGTGGAGGAAATGGGTAAAACCCCAAACATACCCTCTCCTGGAGCATTTGTATAGCCAACTCGAATATCACTGCTATCTTCAGATGAGTAAGTAACCTGAGCGGAAGTGTAGTTGAACACTCCGAACTGACGTGGCCGGATCTGAACGGAACCATACTCAGAAGTAAAATAATAAAACAATGAAACTACTGTAGAGGTGACTGTACTCACAACAACAGAGTGAGTAGCATTCGCTCCAGGATTGATTCTCTCGAATCGAACATTGAGAAGACCCTTGATGATTTCGAAGGATTGGGTGGGGAAAGAATGTCGGTCATCAAGAGTAACCTTAAATTCTCCATAATTTAGTATATAGCGGTGGAGTATTCAAATGCTAAGCAAAACTAATTATCTACCTTCAACGCCGCTTTGTCGCCAGTGTTGTAGAGCCCATATTCCAGGACAAGATCCATGTTTTCAACAGCATAGATCGATTGAGGGAATTTGCTGGCAACAATGAAGGCGTCCTTAAGAATAAGAAGATTCAGTACTACTGTGCACAAATAATCAACCTGAGCCCGGAGGCAATGTTGGGAGAATGGGTAATCTCATATTTTTGAGCCCGTATGACGAGATTACCTACAATGAACGTGGTGGCGCCCGTGGTAGCAATAGGTAAATTTGCGTGGTGCTAACACGTTTACCATGGGTAATCTCACCTTTATTACGCATACGGATTCTGAGTTAGACTATCCATGGGTAGCAGCTGGGCACAGGAAACATCATGTAGGGTAAACATTTCGATGGGTGTCAAGTAAAGGGTAAATTGGGTTATGTTAACATGTTTACCATGGGTAATCTCAGGGACGCATTCAGGTCCTGTTGGGCATACGAAAAAAAAGAAAAAAGCCAAGTTCCCAATAATTGCAGATATTGAACACAAACTGCATGCTCAATCTCTCGAGCACGATCCCTCGAATCTCTTAACCATTTCTCGGTTAATCACAGCAGAGAAAAAAGCTTAAAGCCATGTAAGGAGACTTCTTAAAGGTAAAAGAGACTTGTAAGCACTTGGATTTGCAAATACTGTGAGTTTTTAAAGCTGCAGACCAGTAAATTATAGTCGGAGTGAAGATTAACTACATTCAAAAGGTGTTTGTTATGGTATTTCTATCCTTCTTACTAAAGCAGCAGCGATCCGAACCCGCTCGCTCAGCCACAATTAAAATCCGTGAGAAATCACAACGGTGATATGTGCAGATGCGCAGACAATCAGAGCGGTAAGACGCAGACGATGAGGTGGAACAAGCGGGCGCAGACCATTAGGGTCATCTGCACTGTGGGACGAGCAGAATGAAGTCATTTTTTCCTTACGTTCTAATTTTTTAAAGTTTTAAAAGGATTTTACAATCACCAAAACCTAACGAAGGAAGGCGGAGGATGAAGAGGCACCCATTACTTGAGGATATGTGCCCACTGGGCATGGGGCACTCTTTCCAGGTTAAATGAAACGACAAGCTCTTTCAAAATAGAACTTGAATAACTCGACTAATCGATCTATGTAAACTGAAGGCCTCATGTTTGCGGTCATGGCTAAAAGCAGCTTGGTGAAATTTTCGAATCTTTAACACCCTCCACAATCCCTAACAAAGACGGAATCTCCTCATGATATTACCGAATCATGGCGGAAGAAGGCTGTCAGCAAGCGCCGGGAGCTTCTTTCTCCTCTTCCGTTTCCCATTCTAGAGATATGAGCCCAGAAATTGCGCAAAAGGACCCGCACCGTATAAGACTAGGAAAAGTAAATAAAAGTTCATAAAGCAATAAAATTTAGCAAGGATCGACTTGGACTAGGAGATCAAATTTGCGCCACAAAACTGGGTTTTCTCGCAGCTAGCTTGCCAAGGATTAAGAGCTTACAAGTATAAGAACCATACAAGAAGCAACCACTGGGTTGCCCGAAAGAGTGTCAAACAAAGGAATGTAAACAGCATTAGAAACATAAATGCTTACCCTAGTTTGGGTTGATGCATCCTCGGCGACTACAGTGATTGCAAGAGCCAACACTAAGGCAAACATCATTTTTACCTGCAAATAACAGAAAAATAGGAGGCAGGCAGATAAGCAAGTGAAGCCATCGCGGTAAAAGACATGCGATAGATAATTCAAGAGTTTTCCACAATATTACTAAAATAAAACCAAACCAGAGTTAAATACATCCGGACAAAAGCACACAAATTGAAAGAAATCTTCAAGCCAACTTCTGCTCGTATCCGACCACAAACAAAGGCACAACAAAGACCACCCACGTCGTGAGGAGGTCGCAAAATGTGCTTGACCAGCAGATGTTGCGAGATTGCAGCTCGATTACGGTGGAAGTCTCAGAACTCGATCCCTGATCATCAGGGTCGGCGCGGCGCGTTTGCGATGCGGTCAGATATTTGAGTTTGTTCCACGGTAATAATCGTTGCCACGTCAGTTTTCGAGATTACTGTTCGTTGTACTGCATTGTTTCGTTTGCATACGTGTTGAACGGCGACAAAATGACTTTCTCAGCTGTATCTCATGCTCTTTGTTACAGTAAACGGATTGAAGCGCGACGTTCACGTGCTGTTCACGGGTATTTGAGTAATATTTTCGAGGTTCTCAAGGATAATGGAGGTTCCTATGCCTTTGTTATTTGTTGCATGCCTTTTTCAGTTCATTTCTTTTTAGTTCAAAGTGGTAGTAGTCGTAGAGTATGGATTTTGCGATTCTGTAGATAACTTCTGGAGTTTTATTGTTACGCCGAATAACTAATTGCTTCTATAAGATATGCTAATCATTTCGAATGCTCTTCCTTACACTCCTCTGTTATTTGCCTTTCTTTCGCAAGAGGTGCTCGTGCGAAAACATGGGTAGGATTTCGCAAGTAATTAGTACGAAGCGGGACATGTTGACATTTGAATGTCTGGTTCCATATAAAGAAAAAGGTCGAACTGCATACCCTTGCGTTTTGTTGCATAGGAATAAGAAGTGACACAGCCGGCTGGCTGCTAGCCTTCCATTCCTATTGTTGTGCGTCCTTTACGTTCCAAAGAAGTCTCTTGTTATTATTTCTTTTCATCTTATTTTGCAAGTTTTTGATGAGGAATATGTTTCTCACATTATTCGCTTGCGAAATTGTGCTCCTTTTTCGTGGGCCTTTCTTCTGGCAGTTTCTAATTCCCTTCTTCAACATTAATTAACATGACCGGGAGCCACTGGTCAGCTGATCCTTGCACAACTCCCGGATTTTACCGAATTAATGGGGTTATGCGGGAAGTAGAACTCATATGCTTTGGTGGTGTAGCTCAATACACGCGAATAATCACGAAATCGTGGCGGTATTTTCGCTCTAGGTTTAAATGCGCGGGCAAAGACGTAATTGGGTCTCATCACGTGGATGCCACGCGCGCAAGTACAAGTGACCGAGCCTACGTCAGTTGGCGTATCGTTTGTCGCTTTCCCACATCTAGGAGCTGTAACCGTGGCCTTAACAGCAGTATCTCCGCAGATCGGTGATATTTCCTTGTGTTCTGTTGTGATTCGCCGGCAGTCGGTTAGACTTACATTAGAAGTGAGAATTTCCGTGAGTGCAGCCTTCAAGTGAAAAGCTCTGTTAGACAGTTGTGGGTCCCAAAGCGCTTGCAACAACACTTGTGTGGGAAGCATGCATTTTGGTATTCAAGATTCGGATTTATGGCTGGGAAAACACGAATTTTTCTCGAAGTTGTTTTATTAATCTATTCAAATGACGTGGATGTCGGACGAGATGACGCAGAGGAGTGGAATGTCCCTTCAAGCGGGCCAATCATAGAGCGGTGGCAACGCCCCCGTTCTCCATCGCGATGCACTATACCTCTGTAATTCATTTTTGTGTCTGAACTAGCCCTTTTAAGCCGGTTAGATTGGACATTAATTTGTTATATCTGTTTAAATGTGTTCTTCGTTCTGCTGTGAAGGCGCATCTCGTAACTGAATATCGAAATCCCTCGATAAACTCCACCTTATAGTTGCGCCATGTGGCGGATTTTACTCCTACTTGGAGCTGTTAAAGCTGAGCCCCCGTCAGCTTCACCGACAGCTGCTGAAGTACTAGCACAAAGTATAGATGGTACTTCAGTCCATGAATTTCGTGGATACTACAAAAGAGAACACTCGTTGACACGACCATATCAAGGTGTGTTTGTAAGCTTTCACGCGTTATTTTCACTACATTGACTTCTCTACCATAATGATGTTCCAGGTGCTGGTATGGAAATACCTTACTGGAATATACAAGGCAGCTCTATGGTTTCCAGTCAGCAGATCCGGTTAACAGCTGATGAACAAAGTCGACGAGGAGCAATTTGGAATATGCAGGTGAGCTGGTTAAGTCTTTCAGGTTTCACACCATCTTGGTATGATCTTCAAGGTTTTTTAATCATATTTTTTGTTACTGGTGAAAGAACACCCTTTTGTTGAGGCTTTTTCCTGTTAATCATCATTCTGGTCATTACTTTTCCTTTCAGCAAGTCTGGTCTCGGGACTGGGAATTCCAAGTGTCCTTCAAGGTCACTGGCTCGACCGGTCAGTTTTCTTTCAGCGCAGTTTCCTCAGTTTCGCTTCCAATGTTTCTTTTTCGTTGGTTTCGCTTCACTTTATTGCTTCCATTCAGCATGCATTCTAGCAGTTATCTCTTAAGGTGACCTGTTTGGTGATGGAATGGCAATCTGGTACGTATCGGAACCGAATCAGATGGGTCCTGTTTTTGGAGGCAAGGATTACTTCCGTGGATTAGGAGTTTTTCTAGACACTTACAGTAACCACAATGGTCCACATTCTGTAGGTTACCAAATTTTTGCAGCTTTACTGTTATCTTCAATAGTTTCTTGAGTTCAAGTTGATGTTCTAGCTTGCAATCTCGCTTTCAGCACGGCCATCCTTACATCTCGGCCATGGTCTCGGACGGTACCTTACATTACGATCATGACAAGGATGGTACTCACACACAGTTGGGTGGAGAACATACCGGTGCGGATTTCTATTGAACTTTATTTATTCTTGTTCGCCATTGCTGTTTACACTTGTGCTTTTGAGGATGTGAAGCCAAGTTCCGTAATAAAGACCACGAAACGCAAATACTTATACGATACGTTGGGGATACGTTATCGGTAAGAAAATCATCTATTTCATCCGCCAACCTTGTGTTGCTTTTCTTCCTGAACGGCAACAACAGTCTAGGATCAAGCATTCGGAATGAAAACACAATTTATAGATTTTCACGGATATTTCCGGAAAGTACGAATGGAAGTTATGCCTTAGTGTGAACAACGTTCAGCTCCCTACTGGTTATTATTTTGGAATAAGTGCAGCTACCGGTGATTTGTCCGGTAAGTTATATGTTGTACATCTGTTGGTTTTTTTTGGTTTTATTCTTTTCCTATCTTCTCTTTTTTTTTTAAACTTTTCCACAATGATAGGGAACCATTTGCAGACGGGTGTAGCCATATATTTTAAAATATTTAACTAACAGATGTCTTTTTCAGACAATCACGACGTCATCGGAGTGAAAATGTTCGAGCAGGAATTCGCCCATGTCGATCGTGCGGGGGAGGTAAGCTATCCTCTTTCTTAGCTCACCCTCTACCAATTCTAATGATTGCTACCAATTGGTGGCTGTACAAACATCAACCGGTACGGCAGACGTTGTTTTGGCGACGACATTGGCGAATTTGATTTATTCAACATTTGATTTGGTGCATTTCATGCGTTATGAGTTCACTGTGAAAGGCTGAAATGTGCGAAGGAATTACAGCTCTTTGCTGGCTGCAGTTATAAAATACTGTATGAGGTCACCTTTTTCGTATTAGCTTCTTCTCGCGCATCGTATAGCTTTGCATCTGCTGTGTAGCTAATTAAAGAAAATATACTTTGAAAGGGTGACGTTGACAAAATCGCCAGCAAATACAGCCGCTCTCAATCATCCTTGCATCACACAGCACCGCCTATCTGCTGTGCCGCGCCGCAACACCTATAATGAAGCATAGGCGGTGCGGCGCGGCTTAGCAGATGGGTGGTGCCACGTGATGCAGGGATGGTTGAGAACGATTGTAAAAAATTTCGGAGACATCCATGGACCGGAAGCAAATTAGAAACTCAAACTTTGCTACGAAAATCTGCTGTGGATGTGGTTAAACAGGTCTATACATGAAGGAAAACGAAGAAAAAGAATAGCTTGTTGAATGCAAGAATAGGTGAAGAAAAATACGTATAATATTCGTCACGGAAATACGAGAAAAATGACTGCAAGTTAAACCAGGTGACAGCTGGAACGTTTACCGCTACAGCTCGCACAAACATCTGAGCTGATACAGTGAACCAGGTCTAGCTTGTATCCTGAGCCAGATGACATCCCTAGTGCTGTTGTTATCCTAGAAATTTCGCAATAGGGAGCAAGCTTCCAGAAAGCCACAACTAAGCGTTTCTGAGATTGCTGCTCACTGATATTGTGTGGTTGCTTACCATGCATCTGAGTGGGTTGCCGCAATCCTATGTTTCGAATGAGCAGTGAAATTCTACGATTGTGCGTCATGTCATGCAATGGTTTCGTGACGTCACCTCGAGCAAATTTCAATAAAACAAAGATATCGACAAATTCGCAACGTAGTCGCAAGACGTCTCGGTAATTGCCACGATTTTGAAAATAACAACTAGAAGGATTGAAGTAGAAAAGGAAGGTGTGTGGGGTTATAGTTATGCCTATTTCTGAAAAGTCTGTTATTCTGGAATTTCCCTCAAATATGCGCTCATATTCTAACAATACTTATGCATCAATGATTCACAGCATTGAATGTTAGGGATTAATTCAGGAGGATTTCCACTGAAAAACATGCTCAATCGATTGTTTAATTAGCTAATAAAACATTGCAGTGAATACAGCATTCATAACCACTTTTGAACTCTTTCCAGGGATATGAATCCATGCAGGTGCTTTTTTGAATTCATACCCCCTAGTTCAGAAAAACAAACTTAGGGTATTGAAGGATTAAAATTTTCATGTTGATCCAATAGAATACTGCTGTACACCTTGGTGCATGTGGAGGTCGGCCACCATTTTCTACGGTCACCAGCTGGTTATTCTCGTAGTCACCGCCATCCAAACGTCTGCAATCGCCACGCAGCCGCCACGCAACACAGTCGCAAGGCCGCTGCGTGGCGCCATGACTGGCGAATTGCGATGTGACCGCCACGCAGCAGCCTTGCGACTGGGTTGGGTGGTGGCTGCCTGGCGATTTCTGTGACTGCAGACGTTTGGATCATGTTGACCACGAGTATATATTGTTCTGTTAATAGTTAATCTTGAACAAGAAATTCTGATTATATTGTGTTCGTTCTTCGCCAATAGTACCTGCTC
The DNA here is from genome assembly GCA_000688135.1 of Ancylostoma ceylanicum. NCBI lineage: Eukaryota > Metazoa > Nematoda > Chromadorea > Rhabditida > Ancylostomatidae > Ancylostoma > Ancylostoma ceylanicum. The sequence continues at coordinate 1,656,751 of JARK01001359.1, read as the reverse complement.
TTCAAACAATACCAGCCCCTTCAAAGCTCGTCCATTTTAAATTGAACATTGAAACCAAATATGATTGTTGCCAAATTTCTATCGCGACATTCAGACCGACCGAAAGGACGTCGTCCCCAACGCGGCGTTCAAAGCTGCTCCTCGCGACCACATTGATGATCCACAGCCATCTAAGCTTGGCTGGTTTGGTACAATAGTACTAGTCATCGTCGGAATCGTTGTCCTAGTCGGAGCGCTTGGATTTGGCGTGATTTTCTTCCAGAAAAGGAGCGAACGTCAGAGAAAAAGGTTCTACTAATCTTCTTTTTACTGATGCTATAACTTTATTTTCTCATTATATCCTCTTCTCATTTCCATTTATTTTCTACTTGTGTTTCATACTACGTGTGTTCAGAGTTTTTCGTTTCTAGTACGGTCATTTTTGCTGGTGTTTTTAAAGCCAAGCGTTGCCTATCTTAGTGATTTACTTGCTATTAAAACCTCATTCGTCCCTCTTCGCTGCCACTCTGTAGGAGTCACTGCAAAGAGGGAGTGACAGAATTTGATGACTTATCGAGTTTTCGTACTCGCTTTTTTTTATTATTGGCAATCCTCGTCGCTCTTACCGTTGCTGCTTGTGATACAATTTTGGGTTATCAATTGTTTGCAAGAATCCTGCCCACATTGTTAACTAATCTGTTTTGTGTGTTTTCATTTTGTAAACTTCCTAGAACTGGTCATTATAAGTCCGCTAGGGTACAGGATGCCTTGCAGTTGTTTTTTTATTTATTTTTGTACGTTATGTGTTAATGTAGTTCCTTGGGAGTTTGTAATGAATTCGTTGTTGTTTTACTGGTTCTGTTGGCTACATGACGTAAATCAGCTCGGACCCACAAAATATGGCACAATGCAAGAAGTCAGTGCCCAAGGTCAGTGCACGGTATTTTACCTGTAGATTAACTTCTGAGTTCTTGGTTATTCTCAAGATTTGTCGTAAGATGCCTCCAAATTGTTGAGAATTTGACCAAATCGGGACAAGGTTAGTGCTAGCTGAGTGGCCTCAGTCAGGCATACGAATTGGATGGTCCTTCTACTGTTGAGTCCCAGAGATAAGAGATTTCTTAAAAATGTTGAAAGTGGCCGAATCTCGCAGATGAAAAGGCGGATAGTATCCTCGTTTGGGGACGTTGGTAGTCTCTACATCTAAGATAGGCGTCCTATAGATACCTACTGGGTTACCGACTGGGGTACTTGGATCACCTGTTTTCACCTGCTGGAGTTGCACCAGCATCGCTTTTATTCGATTATCTCTCGCCGTCGTCATCCAGCAGCATCAAGGACGATGGTGACGAGAATTTTGACTCGTTCGGAGCTGGTCCATCCGTCTATCAAGTACAACTGCCCAACTTGGTGATTTCCCTATAGGTCGCTTCGTTTTTCTTTGGATTCATTCCAAAGTCCTTGCCCATCTATCACCTCCCCCTTGTGAGAGCGCGAGGCTCTCTTAGGCGTCGAGATTTCAAAATAACAACAAAAAAAAAACAAAAATAAACCGTTTTACAATAGTACTTACCTGGGACGAATATCAAGGCACAAGAGATACACATTATAAACACGATTTATTGGAAACAAAATCAAGGAAATTACAACACTTCATGGACAAATTAAACAGAAACAATTAGGGAGTTGGAAATGTGGCAGAGGGGCGACAGATGAGTAGATCCCTCGGAACGATCCGTAAGTGTCCTCGAAGATGCTGCAAAAAAAAGGGGTCCGCTAAGACACTATTTTGCAGCTAATCACCGCTAAGAGCGGACAGGAAAGTAGATCTCACTTTGATCCCGGATCTTCTTACATTTCCTCTTAATGCAGATGCACAGCACATGATAAAAGAAATGAAGCAACAAAACGTTCCAGAAAAAAAAAAAAACAAATTGGAAGACATCACGACTACCATTACCTATTGCTAACGGTATAGAGTTACTTTAAAGTTTCAAAGAATATCTGAAAATCATATTCTTCTAGTTAATCTTGCGTATCCTGGGCCTCCCCTATATGTGAAGAAATTCTCGCGAAGAGATTAATTTAGTTTCCGTAGCAAATGCTTTTTCTACCTTCCCCTCGTAGTAGAAGTTGGAAAGTGCAGAAATCATCCACTTTAAGGCCACTGTTATTCACAGTGATTTTTTGCACGAAGATCAGGTCATTCCTATCCGTCCTTTTCTGAAGTGACTCATGATTGAGGATTTTGTTTCCCGCTATACCTCTAGTAGGTATGGAGCTAAACTGGGACCGAAGCGCTCTCACGAGCGCTTCTCTTGTAAAACTATTCTGAACGCTCTCTAGTCTTGCAACATCCTTCTTGATGGCAAAGAAGATGACTGTTTCATATTCCAGCATTGGCGCCTTACATAAGCTCTATAGGAGTTAGTCAAGGCAAGAGTATCGTTTGTTAGCGAAACCCAAAAGACTTGGTAGACCCTGCACTCTGCCCTTTTTGCGATCTCACAGCAATAGGAGCTGAACATAGGCAGGCCCCTACGAGGGTAATTGTCAATCGTGTAGGTTATTTGTGGATTTGACTGCCCTAAATGGGGAATTGAAGACTTCTGTAGTGCAGTGGTGGACGCAGAAAGTGGGCGGGAGGGAGGGCGTGGGAAAAAAATTGGGGTCTCCGCCGTTTTGGGGACCCAGACGGAAAATAAAATTA